>JAOTIY010001663.1:0-12402 GCA_027123655.1 Muscicapa comitata
AAAGAAAGAAAGAAAGAAAGAAAGAAAGAAAGAAAGAAAGAAAGAAAGAAAGAAAGAAAGAAAGAAAGAGAGAAAAAAAAGAACAAGAAAAAAAAGAAAAAGAAAAAGAAAAAGAAAAAGAAAAAGAAAAAGAAAAAGAAAAAGAAAGAGAAAAAGAAAAAGAAAAAGAAAAAGAAAAAGAAAAAGAAAAAATAAACATAATGAGAAAATGAAGGTAAAGAAGTAAGATAAGAGAAAGAATAATGAAAAAGGAAAAATGAAAAAGAGAAAGAAAAAAATGAAAAATAAGGAAAAAGAAAAAAAACAAAACCAAAAAGAATCTAAATGAGGAAAAAAAAAAAAAAAAAGAAAAGAAGAACAAGAAAAAGATGTAGGACAAGTCGAAGAACTAGAGAATGAAGAAGAAAAAGATGAACACAAAAGAAGAAAGAACCTCAACAAATAAAAGTTTTGATTGGCTGTGATTGGTCACCACCCACCTCACTGACCAATAACTGCCTGCTTGTGTTCTCGTCAGGGATTGGCTCTCTACAGCCAAGCCCCTCCTCCCTTTATGACGCAGTCCAGCTCTGTGCTGTCGTAGCGAACCAGACCAGAAGAGTTTGACATACCAACTTAGTGACAGAAAAAGAATTACAGAAATAGATGTCAGTGCCCTTTAAACACTTGAGGCAGCGCTCTCAACTTTCTCTGATGCTCTAGGAAGGGGTCAAGGTCCTCCATGCCTCACATAATCCCCACCAGCCACATGGAAATGTCTCCAACCACCTCAGAGTGCTTAAAGTACCACTTCCCTATAATTCATATAGTCTATTAACATCCTCTTGGAGCAAAGAGAAAAAATAGTTTAAAAAGACAGTTATATTTCAGAAACATGTGCCTCTACACAACAAAAAGCCCCATAATTTAATACTGTCCCTAAGCAGAATTCATCCAACCTTAAGGCTTCTATTATATGTTTCTGGGACAGTTTTACTTTCCTGGTAAGTAATGCAAATGAGCTGCTGGCAGCATCACATCAAAACAAAAGTGGCAGAATCAGAAAAAATACTGAAAAGTTTACCTTTATAGGAAAGCTTCAGTCTTGGAATATTTTGTTTTGCTCCAGTGACTGGAAGGAGCAGTGTCACTGAAGGCAGCAGGCTGCAGGCATGTGGCATTTGCAAAGCTCTCATTCTGCTCCCTTCTTCTGTATCTTCTTTTGCACTATGGCGAGATATCTCCCCACTTTTCAAACAAGCCAAGTTTTATCTGGAAGAAAACAGGGAAAGCATCTGTAGACCTGCATTGCTGCATAAATAATAATTCTGTAAGCATGCCAAACCTATCTTTAAAGAACACCTAATTTAATTTCTTTGCTACAGAAATATTTTTTCCTCTTGGACAAGTAAAAATATTTTGTTTCTTTAATACTAAATTACGCATTTTGACATTGGAAAAGTATGTAAACTTTTCAAACACATGTCTAGCATCATAGCTAAAGTTTAAACACAAATTAAATTAATGCAGTATCCACAAAAAGAACATTTGCCATTCAAAAGTGACCAGGCAACTTGTTAGTTCATATCAGTCCACTGGATATCTTAATGTTTTATAACTCTTTGTATCTCAGTACAGCAGCTATTGTATGTTTATGCTAAGACTAGAAAGAAGTGGATTGTCTCAAATGCAATGGGGATACAAGCATAGTTAACAATGAGTACGTACCTATCCAAACTTTCATAAATAAGCTAAGAAAATTTGATAGAACAAGCAGTTGTGTTTAGTTTTAATAGAAAAAACCGTCAATGCTGATGATGGATTTAAGTATGGTATTTCCAGCAGAGTAACTGCCTAAACTCATCCACCAAAATGTCCTATAAATTTCAATGAGTGTTTCAGGCTGGGGTCAGTAGGCTGATGTGAGATTTTGTTAACAGTGTGCAACTAAGCCAGCTTTGCAGCACTTTTCACTTAATGTGTCATTCATACGCCGTAACTCTCAAAGTGTTTAACAAATGAAAGCAATTATCACTGTGCTTACTTTCCCTATGCAAAAACAGAACTATCAAGCTGCAGTGAACCTATTTCCTCAAGGTCACTCAGCTTGCACAGTAGTTGAAAAGAAAATAGCTACAGCAGTCCTGATGTCCTTTGTACCCAGCTATCAAGGATCCCTTTTGCCCAATAACTCCACTTTTGCACATGAAATTATTTGAAATGGCATCTTGAGTTCTGAAGGCAAAACTTGATGGTTAATAAATCACAGAGATCAGAATATGAAAATATTTGTAAGACCAGACCCTTCCTCCTGCAAGTGCATGATGCTAGAGGTAAGGGAGATGGCTGGTGAAATGACAAACATCAGTGTTCAAGTAATGCTGTAAAACCAAGGAGTAAGAAAATGTTATGGTTAGTTGAGAGATGAAAGCCTCATGACTTGCCATGAAAATTCTTGTCTGAAAGGAACTGAAACTGGCTGGTTGAAAGAGCAATCCTAGTGCCCACATCAGCCAGCACTTGCACGGACATGCAAGGAGAGCGTCCTTACAAGCCCATGAGAGATGCAGCACAGCTTGTGGCCCCTGATCTGGCACTGGAGCTCCTGCAGCAGTGGCTCAGGCAACTCTGTGAGCTTCAGCAGCTCCCAGATCCAATTCAGCACCTCCTGATGCAGGCAGCTCATCCCTCCTGGCTGAAAGGATGGAAACAGTTCTCTCTGACAGAGGAAATCTCTCCGATGACACTTGGGCTTTCTGAGCCTCCAGACCTTCTGTCAATAGTAAAAGACAAGGACGTGTGCAAGAAGAGCATGATGGGGAAAGAGAAGAAGGGAAACAATTTGTAAAATGCCCAAAGTGCAGCTCCTGTTGCAGAACACTGAGCTTCTTTAATCTCAGTCCCCTCTTCAGCACTCACATTCAGTGCACTGCTCTTGGCCAAGTGTGAATACATGTTCATGAGATGACATGAGGAGAAAACAGACAAATGTGAAATGCCTGTTTCATCCTTTTTCCTTTTATTACAGTAGGAGGTCCTAAGAGAAGACCCTTAATTCTTCTGGGCCAACACATCTGAGAGTGGACCACGAAGAACTGATGTGGGTTAGACTATCCCAGGGTTAAATTGCCTTTACAAAATTTATTTAGGGAGAAGAAGGGGAAAAGAAGGGGAGGGGAGGAGAGGGAATATGTAAAGATGAGACACCAGCACTGTTCATCTTCAGCAGGATGATAGCAACAAAGCATACTTCAAAAAGAAGCAATTAAGAGGGAGCCAGTCTCACTGCAGGTATGCTGAGAAGTCATGGCCTGAAGGTCTGGGCCTCAGGCAGCAGGGAATTCAGCAAAGGACTTGGGGCTCCTTTTCTTGAGGCAAATTATGTGAAGAATCAAGACTACATTTTGCAAAAAACCCAGTTGTGTCAGTGCACTGTCATTTGCTGAACTGATTGAGAATCAGCACCAAAGTCGGGCCTTTGGTCATAGCTCACAACCTCATTTGGCTTCTTTTGGCTAATGTGAACATTGTGAACCTTCCTTTTTTTGGAGGCAGCTGCTCTGTGAGCTCACGCCAACCCTGTCCTGTCTTTAGATTGTCACTTACATTTTTAGTTTATGATGATCCTCTAATTCAATTCCAACTTCCACACAGCATCCTTCCAACAGTCTAGCTCAGGTTAATGAACTTCAGGCCAATTAACTTGCCATTAATCTCTGGGAGATATCCTTCCTGTCTAACACAGGCAATGTCAATCAGTGTCCTGTGCTGAAAAGATCCACTGTCACACTGATCAGAAGCAAACAGTCCCATGGGCAGAAATAAAACATAAAGTCTAAAAGCAAACTTGACTCCCCTGTTCTTTCTTCCCCTCAAAAGTAAGAAGAATTTGGTCAGACAAAGAAAAATTACTGGTTTGTTTAGTTCTTTGATACTTCAGCTAACGACCAGCACATTTGAAAACTTCCTCACCATGAACGGATCCAAAATAAATGAGGAGAAAGAGTCTGAAAAGCAAAATGCTGAAGCTAAAGCTGCTTTCCCACCTTGGCTTCATCTAGGAAATGGCACTGCACTGTGTTAAAATTATCACCAGCCAGACAGACCAGGGAAGGCAGCCATGCATACACCTCACTGAACCAGGGGCATTCCCAGTGGAATGAAGAGCTTTGCTTGGCCCCACGTAGGGGCAGGAGGCACAAGGCTGAGGAGGGGCTGAGCAGTCTGGCTCCATCCTGCTGGGACCTCCCAGAGGGGCCCATAATTTGGAAGGGGCTGTGGGTTGAACTGCCAAAAGACAGAGGCTGAACTGCTGGTGCCCTGCCATCCTGATGGAGAGAGGGGCTGGTCGTGACTGGCACAGGTGTGATGTCACCTTCCTGAAATGAGGTGGCACCTCCCTGCAGTTGGTCACATTTAGTGGAGCCTATAAAGCACATTGCTCTGAAGCTACTGTCTGAATCAAGAAAACCTGGAGCCAGTTTACTAAACGTAATTTCTTCCAGGCCCTTTGTGGCAATAAACAGAGCTCTTCTGCCTTCTCAAACAGACAGACAGTAAGGAGTTCTGTGCTTAGAGGAGCTTTTTCAGATAGTTCAGCTCAAACCTATCTAAATGTAAAATCGTGCATTCACAAATACTGTGTAGTTTGCAACTTGTCCTGGTGTCACCATGTCCCGAGCTGAAACGACTGGGACCCATCTGCAAAAATCCACTTTTTAAACTGTATTCATGAAACTCTCAGTTAATGTGGTTAATAAAGCCTTTAGGGAATTGGAGGATAATTTAAAACCTGTTTCCAGCACTAGTTTTCCAAGGTAATTTTAAAATTCAGAATTTTATATTCCAATAAAGAGTTATGGTCAGTTTTAGTGAATCTACTAGCATTGTTGCAAATTGTGACAACTGACAATCTAGAACAACCTAGTCACTGTAAGCTTATAAATTCATTATAAACCTAATGAGGAAGTTGCCTAGGCCATGTGGCTTCAAGATGTAATTTTCTATAACTGATATGGGAGTTTTTCTTTCTTCTCCTCATCTATCCTCATTTGAGATCTTGGGGTTTTATTTTGTTTTGGTCTATGGAGTCAGAAGACAGCAAAAGATGTCCCTTCCAGATATCAATAAAATAGCATGAGTGGCCTGTCAGACAAACATATTGCTTTAAAAGATTTAAAACTAAACAGCTTCAAGAAGAAACAAAAATTATCCCACCTACCATTCAAATTGATTGAAAGCTATATTATCTCTTTATCATCTCTTTATTAAATATATGTACTTGATCTATATGCACCCAAATTTAAAGCATATTACTTTAACTACATATACACAGATATATGTGTCCAATGCATTATGTAGATGTCTCACCTTGAAATTATCCTACAAATTCCAAAAGAAAAATTACTGTGGTTGTCTGCTGGGTGGTTCAAAACTATACTATAATCATGAACTGAATATTGAATTGTCATTGTTGATAAGAGGGAAAACTAAGCATACATGACTCAGATAAATAATTTAGAAAATCAAATAGACTAAAAATAAATTTACATCTTTAGACTTATTTAACATTCTTAACTTACTTCTGCAATAAAAAAGATGACATTTATCCAGAGCACAATGAAACTATGTTCTTGTACCTCGTAGATAGATGGATTGTTTATTATTTGGCAGAAGATGCTTTTCTCTTCCTTGTGAAATCTCAGTTAAAGCTAACTTCATCCAATAACTGGCAAGCAGTATTATTTATCACTATTCCCCTATTTATTAAGTAGGTTTTGTGCTGTTTCTAGTCTAGAAAATGTTCTTTTTCAGGATTCAGAAAAATACTTCTTTTTACACAAACCCCAGATCAACATTGTCTCACTTCCCAGCTCCAGGAGAAATTAATGAACAAAAAGACAATGGTACAATCAAAAACCACTATGTGACCCTACAGGGGGTGATCTCTTTTGCATTTTGTATTGCTTAAATTACTGGGTTTAGTGTACCTGGTTTAAAGGAGGTTTTGCCATAGAGCAGTCTTTGCTGTTGTTAAATACCCAAACAATAAACAAAGACTCATAAGAAGCATAACCCAGCTTACAATGAGTTTTACAAAACTTTAAAGGCTTTAACTTTTACTGAGCTCCTCACAGGATTACACAGTATCCATTCAACACCTATAACTCTGCAGGAAAAATCACTGCTCTGATTCTCATATGAGAAGAACCAAATAGAGCAAATAAAAATGAGAAGTTTGAGAGACAATGAGGATGCAACTGAGGGAACAAAGTCAACAAAACCTCGGGTTTTATTTCAGAGAATCATTTAATACTAAATAAAACTCTCCAATAGAGAGAGAAAATACATTTGAGGATTACAGTGGATTTTTTGATGAGATGAACTCAAACTCAAGTAAAGATGGTGACTAAGGAAGTGAAGCATGAGAGAAGAAGAAGGAAGGAACTCCCTTATTTTGTTTACTTTTTCATACTTTTCAGCATCTTTCTGAAGGGAATCTACTGGTGGCAGCATTTGTAACAGGCATGTAGTCCATTTGGAGATAAACAGTGGCAGAAATGGTAGAAACTTTACAGAATGGTCTATGTCACATTAGTCTGAATAGCTTATCTGACCATGAAATTTACTGTTGAGCACGTAATATTGAACTGTTGGTTGAAAAGTGCCATCAGAGCCAGGTGTTTCTGTGCTAAAAATGTGATCAAGTCACTTTGACTTGGTGATTTGAGCCATAAAAGCTGGACCCACTTTCAGGGTGAATTTGGAGACCTCAGCTACAGCTGAATGCAGCATGTGGGATTCTCCAGCTCCTCTCTCTGAAATGGGGCTCCACAGCAACTCTGGATGGACTCTGGATGACAGTAAAGTGTTTAGGCCATTGGTGATGGATCTTTCTTAATCACCATCCTGTCTCTCATGTAGCAATGAGATGACCTTGCTTGCTTCTGCTTGTTGCTAAAGCCAAGCATGTAATATGGTTTCACTTTTTGGTTGCCTTGATATTGCTAGTAAAATATGACACCCCTCTCAATTGGTGGAACAAGGGCCTAAGGCTACTGGAATCAACATTTCTTAGACTTGTTGGAGTTTCCTGAGGAATGGTTTGTGCCCCTCATCTTTTTCAACAGCTACAATAGCCCATGTGTGTAGGAAAGAGGAACCTAAGCAAGTATCTTGAGTTTCCTGAAAACAACAAAGCTCTTGGACAGCAAGCAGTGTTCGCACAGAACCAACAGGGTAAAAATCTCAGTAAACTCAAGATAAATGGATTAGTGGCATTATGGGCCATGTTTGCCCATGATGTCTATGTTGCGTTTTCCCCAATCTGAAAATGAAAGTTGAGATACTTTTAGTAAGGAGGTAATACAAAAGAGAATCTTTATTTGGAGGTTTTCATGAGCAGTTTCGTAAAGATGTCCACAAAATCCCCAAAAGGGGTGAGTACGTATTTATAGGTTTTAGGAAATTGCCATAATTGATAGAAAGCACCAGTTAGAAGGACAAGTGGTTATGCAATTCCCCCCCAGGTCAAGTTCCTTCTCTGGAGTCCCCCCCTCGGCACTGGCTTTGTCCATGTAAAGGTGTCTCGAAGAATTCCTCTCAACCTTGCTCCCAGGAAGAACCACGATAGCACTGGGGCCTTGTAGCCCCTGGGGCTTGGAGCACTGGAATTTGTCTTTCTGCTTAGGGAAACGCCTGGGAAAACTACTGGGAAAACTAGTCACTAATACAATAGGCCACAGAGCTACAAATATATGTGTGAAGAATAGAGAGGGCATATAATAAAAAAAAAAAAATAAATAAATGGCATCAGCAAGGTCCTGGGCATAAGCACATAGGTTCAGATGGTCTTCTCAGCCTGATTTCTGCATATTTCTGGGAACCAGAAGAATCCTGCTTGAGTCTGCGGGGAGATGGGCTTGGGAAGTAAAAGTTTATTTCTTCTTCTCTCCTTGGAGCAGCTCCTGTTGCTAACATCAGTTGACCCTCTCTCTAGCCTGATGCCTCTGGTTGCTGCAGCAAAACAGTTTATGGCAGACAGAAGACTCTGACACTTCAGGGACATGGTTTTCTCCAGTGCCAGCTATGAGTGGGAGTCAGAACAAAAACTCTGTTAACCACAACTCCATTGGAAGATTCCCTTCCTTTTCACTGTGTGAATAAGCTCTATATTCACTTCTGAATTGTCAGTTGTTTGTAAAGTATGAGAAGTTGTCTTTTATGATTTTTTAAATGTGGTTTGGTATTGGATAAGGGTCTCCTTCATTCACAAACTCCAGACCAACCTGCCTTTGGAATATGGCCCACCATGGAGCATTTGTCCAGCCATGGTACTTGTAGATAAGAAAGCAAGGGCAAAGGTATTTGCAGCCAAAACCCAATAAAGTGTGGGAAAGCCAAAACATCCTGAGGAGATAAAGGCCTCCAGGTGTTACTAGAAATCAATAGAGCTCCTGCCAAATGATTATGTATTAGTAAGTGCAATCTGTTTGCCTGGATGAGCGTGAAGGATCAGCAAGGGTGCTCTCAAAGGCTCATCACATCATTTTTATTTTGCTAATCAGTCTTAAATTTGCAACTGAATGTGTGTCTGCAGCTGAGATGATGAGAGAAAAAAAAAAAAAAAAAAAAGAAAAAAGAGAGACTCATGGCAGGGACGTGACATTCCACAAGAGGAATCACTGGTGTACATTTCATGGACCCCTCTCAACCCTTTTAAAGTATTGTAGTCTTGGTTTAAAATAGAGAGGTATGAAACAGCTTTGAGAGACAGACACGAAAGGGCTTGTGGATTTTTTTTTAAAAATGAGGAAAACTACCAAAAATATGTTGTTTTATAAGATTTTAAAATATACTACATAAAAATTAAGAACTGCAATAAATAAGAGTTTAAAAATTCTTTTGGTATATTAATAATTAGAAACAGAGAAACGCAAAGATATGAATGCACATTTTCATAAAAATATGAAATTACGGACAGAAAGATACACTGAACTACAATACAAAGGTAGGTAAAGCTGTACTTTAATTAGCTCTTTTTACATTTCTAGAGCTTTTTCCTTCTGAAGAGAAGCTGGGATATTCCTTAAGAAAACTGTCACAGCCAAGAGTCTGATAATTAAATTTCGTGAATTCTTCTGGTGTTGGGTGAGATACCCTGGCTGGCAGATCTGAATGGAGGCAAAGATTGGGCTCTGCGTCGTCTGAAGGATGCGTTGACTGGAGCAGGACGAACTGGAGTACCAGCTGGAGCTCTAATCTTTTCCCAGGAGGGAGTGAATATGGTAAAAGTACTTAATGGCCGAATACGGGAGGAATCATCCGTCCATGAGAAAGTTTCGATTCCGCTTGGGAAAACTTGGACGTACGTGGTTGTTGCTGGTCGTTGCAAACTGTAAGTCCTGCCGCCCCTGCCACTGGGGATTCTGTTCACACCAGGCTGGCGGTATCCCCACAGTGCGTCATGTAACTCAGCGCCGCTTCTTGTGTAGTACAAGCGATCGGCGGTTCGGTTGGCTCTAGGTCGCACCGGCCCGAAATGTCGGCTGTAACTCCAGTCAAACTCACTTTTTGGCCCGCTGGTAAAAACATCATCACTAAGCTCTCTGCCACCTGGGGTAAAAACTTCATCACTGATCGGTCTCCCAGGGGTAAAAACTTCATCACTAAGCTGTGTCCCAGGGGTAAAAACGTCATCACTAATTGGTCTCCCAGGCGTAAAAACTTCATCACTAATCGGTCTCGCAGGGGTAAAAACTTCATCGCTAATTGGTCTCCCAGGTGTAAAAACTTCATCACTAAGCTCTCTCCAACTTGCGGGACAAACATCATCACTAAAGTCACTCCAAGTTGTTTGAACTGAAAAACAAACAAATCAAGAGAGTATCGACATTTGCTGTTAAATTCCTCTCACAGAGGTACGTATGTGAAGTACTTGTAACCGTTTGCTTCTTGTTCTAGGTGCTTATTTGAAACACATGGCAACTGATTATAGATACTAATCTTTCTTTGGTAAAGGACAATAGCACAAGCATTCTGCCCTAGGAAGTGTTGGAAAACAAGAGCACTTTATTTGAAGTGCTACAAATATTTACACATATCTTTCACTCATCATTATAGTTGCTAGGGTGTATTTTCTTAATCAACTAAACAAAATAGTTTAACAGTTGCCCTGCAAAAATCATGTCTGTGTTAGCTTTCACCACCTCCTTTCTTTTCTGAAAAATGTCTCAGAACATTTCTGTTAGCACAAATTTTATTAGTCCATTACCTTTGCAAATAATAATTGTTGTTTTTTGCCTAGAGAAACTGTGCAGCATGAAGGGAAATGCTGGCTCTGAACCCACATCTAAGTGACTAAAACTGCCTGAAAAGCAGACTTACCTTCAGAACGAAAAGGAGTGCTGACTCCTCGGGGTATGAAGTAACTCGGAACAGATTCTGCCAGAGAAAGTAAATTGACTTCAGAGAATGTAAATGTTTAAAATTAAGGAAATGCAGGGAACTGTAACAGTCATGGTTGGAGGAAAGGCTATATTGGTTCCAGACACAGTGTAGGTTCTGTAGGGTGACATACCAGAGCTTATGTCGGTTCCAGATGCAGTGTAGGTTCTGTGTCTAGATGGTCCCCAGTGTACTGGAATAAAAAAAAGAATAAAAAACAAATCAAGACAGAATCTACACTTGCTGTTAAATACCACTCACAAAAGCACATATCTGAAGAACTTTTAACTTTGATTCTTGTATTAAGTGCTTATTTGAAACACAGGGCACCTGATTATAGATATTAATCTTTATTGGACAAAGGACATTAGCACAAGCATCCTGCCTTGGAAGTGTTGGAAAAAAATAGCACTTTATTTGAAGTGCTACAAATATTTACACACATCTTTTAATCCTCATCATTGTAATTGCTAGGCTGTATTTTGGTAATCCAGTAAACAAACTAATTTTACATTCACCCTGACAAAAATTTTCATGCCTGTATAAGCTTTCACCATCTCCTTTCTTTTCTGAAACAAGTCTCAGAACATTTCTGATAGTATTTACTTTATTGCTGCATTATCTTTGCACTTAACTGCTGTTATTATTTGCCTACAGCAGCTGTGACACATGACGGGAGATGGTGCCTAGGAACCCATATCCAAGTGACTCTAACTGCTTGAAAAGGAAACTTAACCATGAGGAGCAGGACCACGAGGTGTACTAATTCCGTGAGGTTCAAATGGAAGCTGAAAGGATTCTATTCAGAGAAAGTAAATTTTAAAAAGAAGGAAATGCACAGAGTTGATATTGTTATGGCTGGAAAGAATGGCTGTGTTGGTTCCAGACATAGTATATGTTCTGTAGGGTGACACACCAGAGGCTGAGTGGGTTCCAGGCGTAGGGCAGGTTACGTAGAGTGTCCCACCAGAGGATACGTCAGAAGCTGGGAAAGGGCTGTATCTGTGTCTAGGCTCTCCCCAGCTTGCTGGAATAAAAAGGAAGAGTAAAAAATAAATCAAGATAGAATCTACATTTGCTGTTAAATACCTCTTACAAAGGCACATAAGTAATTATGATTGTTTGCTTCTTGTCTTTAGTGCTTATTTGAAACACACAGCACCTGATTATAGATATTAATCTTTCTTGGGCAAAGGACATTAGCACAAGTATCCTGCCTTGGAAGTATTGGAAAACAATAGCAGTTTATTTACAGACCTCTTTTACTCCTCATCATTGCCAGGGTGTGTTTTTGTAATCCAGTAAACAAACTAATTTTACAGTCACCCTGACAAAAATTTTCATCCCTCTGTTAGCTTTCACCACCCCCTTTCTCCTCTGAAACAAGTCTCAGAACGTTTCTGATAGTTCTTATTTTATTGCTGCATTATCTTTGCACTTAACTACTGTTACTATTTGCCTACAGAAGCTGTGCATCATGAAAGGAGATACTGCCTAGGAACCCATATCCAAGTGACTCTAACTGCTTGAAAAGGAAATGTAGCCTCAGGTGGAGAAGCAGGAGCAGGTAGAGGAAGTGAATGAGCTGCTTCAGATTCAAGGTGAACCCGCAAAGATTTTGTTCATTGAAAGTAAATTTTAAGAAGCAGGGAAATGCACAGAACTGAAGTGGTTAGTATTGCAAGGAAAGGCTATTACAAAAATGTTAATGATTTATGACAGAAAGAAAAGTAAAAGCCTTCATGAAAAAAAAAAGGAAGAAAGAAGAAATTGGGTACTGGTGGACAGCTGACTGAACATGAGCCAGCAGTGTGCCCTGGTGGCCACGAAGGCCAATGGCCCCTGGCCTGTATCAGGAATAGTGTGGCCAGCAGGAGCAGGGAGGTCATTCTTTCCCTGCACTTGGCACCAGTGAGGCCACATCTGGAGTGCTGTGTCCAGCTGTGGCCCCTCAGTTCAGGGAGGACGTTGAGACGC
>JAOTIY010001664.1:0-12371 GCA_027123655.1 Muscicapa comitata
GGGATGGGATTTGGGGCAGAGATGGAGACGAGGAGTGATACCAAAATCAGACGGAATAAAGTTCATGTGAAATATTGGGCAGCAGGCCACACAGAAGCATCTCTCCTTATTTCTGTTTGTGGTCAGACTTTACTACTGAGGTTTTATGCATTATAACCACACATAATCTTTAAAATGTCTTTCTTATCTAGTACATAGACACCATCTACCTTGAACTCATTTCCATGCATCTTCTTCCTACTGAGAGTCCTTTCATAATCCTGGAGGATCATCCACAGGACTCTCTTGTTGTCGTATTCACTAAATGCTGCAATATTAAAAGTGACCTTGCCTTCAACTATTCATTTGGCCATGTGCTCTTGCTTCTTGTTACAGAACTTGCACCAAAAATGCTGTGGGACTCCGTATCTGTTTCTCCACTGCCTCCAGCCATGTTTATCATTCTGGGTCCAAACTTTTTGCCCATCCTTTTATCTTTTTGCCCAGACAGTCTTTAAGCTTCAGGGGAGTTGAAAATGTTTATTGTCTGTTAATTATCAATACCCTGCCTGCCAGCCCAACCCTCCCACCTCCCTCTCCATCCCACCATTTCCATCAAGCTCCTCCCCTGCACTTCTCTCCACTGAATCCTCTCCCCTATAGGGAGCTGCTGAGGAGCTGTGCGGTTCATGCCTGGATTCTCCAAGCACTGACTTCCATCCACACTGACCACAGCTGGTGGCCACATCACATCACCTGCCCAGAGTCTCTCCATGGAGGTGACCACCGTGTCCCCTCTTTTCAGCTCACCGACCAACGGACCTGGTGAGTGTGAGATAGATGTCACCAACGTGGCCATTCACAGTGTGACACTGCTCAGCTGCCTTTGTGAGCTGGCTGGGAATGGTGCTGTCCTCTGGCTCCTCCACAATCCTCTTCATTCATTTCATGCCTGGCTCCCAGCAGCAGCAGCACAAGAGGCTTGACATCATTATCTTCCTCGTTGCACTCTCCAGTCTGCCCCTCAATCTCTGGCATTTCCTGCAACAGTTCGGTTACACGGTTGTGTCCTCCCAGGTGGTTTTCCTACTCGCCTGCATCAACAGCAGCATCAAACCCTTCATCTGCTTCTGGGTGGGGAGCTGGAGGAGACATTGCCCCAAGATCTGCAGGAGCCACTTCTCCATGAAGTCCCTAAGGAAGGCTATCCACAGGATGTTTGCGGAGCCAAAAGAAAACCCTGCCTGCAGTGATGATGCCCCCACAGACACAGTGGTCTGAGCCTGTTGATCCCTTCCCCTGCACTGCTGGAGGACCCCAGGACAGTGGCTGAGGGATTCCTGGAGCCATCTAATGAATAAATATCCACCCTATCACCCTCCCTGTGCTGGTGCATCCCTTCAATCCTCTCACCCTTTCCAGGCTGCACTGGGATCTCAGAAATGCTCCTGAGGCATCCCCAATCCCAAATTTCCCCACTGGATGGCTGCAGAGCCCAACAGGCCATACTTGCAGCTCGGGAGTGGGCATGGACTTGGAAACCAGTGGGATGGGATGGAACGGGATGGGATGCGATGGGATGGGATGGGGATGGGGATGGCTGCCCTAATAATCCAGTTTTGGGGTTTAGAAGCAAAGACCAATACAGCGAAGCTGCGAAACCTCTTCGATGCTCTTCGGAGACACATTGAGACCAAGTTACCGCCGGAGGTCCTTCTCTACGCGCGCACACGACACAGTAGGGTGGGATGCGAGGCAAGTCCGGACAACACCAGCAACCCAGAACGCCCGCAGCAACCAGAGGGCCGGGCGGTGCGGCACAGAACAAGCTTAGGGGATGGTGCAGCAGAGAACGCCATAAGCCAGAGAGGCCCCGTGCGTCCCCCGTCCCTGCACCCACCCGCAGCGGCAGCGCCGCCGCACGCCCTGCTGCGCGCCCGGGTACCGCGCACCGGCTGTCCTCGGCTCAGATGCCCGCGAGCGCGGTATGAGGGGGAGGGGAGGCGAGGGGGAGGGCAGGGGAAGCGGGGGGAAGGGTATCATGGGAACCGCGCACAGAGCAAAATCGCGGCTACCTCCTAGTCCTCGTCGCTGACGATACCACAGAAACGCCTTGCCGATAATCTTTCCGAAGACAGTAGTGGCGCCACCAGGGCGAGAGGCCAGCACCCCGATACTCTCGTCAGCCAAGGACAACGCCCGTGTCCGCTCCGACACTTCCTCCACTAAGCCGGGCCCTCCCTGGCGCCCATTGGGCCGACGGATCGTGGCCCGCGTCTCGATTTGCTGTCTCGCCTGCCGTTTTCGCTTTCCTCCGCCCCCTTGGCGGGTCCGCCCTCGTCGACCTGGTTCCCGCGGGACGCGGAGGGATCTGCCCCGTGTAGTGCTGCGACCCTGAGGGCGGCCTACGAGGTCGCAGAAGAGGCTGTAGTAGCCACAAGTACTATTTCTTGTTATTTGTAACCGCATCATGTCCACCCTAAAGGTGCCTGTGCCTTTTTGGTGCTGCTCCCTCCAGTCAAATGACTGCTTGGCCAGGGCAGGGCAGGCCTGGCCTTAACTTCTCCGGACATTTTGAAAAACCAACACAAGTTGCTCTGCATTGTTCGCTGAATGCCCCGCTTGCATTGCAGATAATTCTAAGCCGCACGTCTCCTGGAAGTAAATCAAATACAAAGCGTGCATTCGGCACTGCTGGCTTGAGGGGCTAAAGACAGTAGGGTATGGGCTAAGCTGGGTAGGAGGCTTTTAGAAAAATAGGCAGTGCCCTCAAAGCTGCCCAAGGGTGGTCTGTGGTGCCCTGCACCCCCGGGGACAGTGAGCACCTTGAATGCTCCACACAACTGTCTTGTAACATATATAAACCCTGCTTTCCCCGATACCGGGCTAAGGATATCCTTGGCCGCCTCTGCGGCAAGGGCACATTGTCCTATTTTGCAAAGCTGCTTTCCAGCCCATCGGCCTCCAGCATGTACTGGTGCATGGGGTTGTGCCTCCCCAGGTGCAGCACTCACGTATCCACAGGTTCCTCGGGGGGTCCCAAAACAGATCGCTTCCTATGATGGAAGGCACTTTGTTCCCCAAGTCCCTGCACTGAGGTCCAGGGTTTTGAGAGGTGTGGGAATACTGCCAGTGAAAACAGAGGAAAGTAAAGCGCTGAGTACCACAGCCTTCTCCATGTTGCTGGCCACTAGACCTCCTGGTTCATTTGGCAGCAAGGAGGGGGATGGAAGGCGGGGCATGAGGGTTGCGTTGGCTTTCTTTAGTCTTATTTTCTGACCAACGCACCCGTGGAAGCCCATCTTATGATTCTTTACAACCACTGCCAAATTCAGCTCCAGCTTTACCCTAGCTTTTCTGATCCCATCCCTACAGACCTGGGTGGCATCTTTAGATTCTTCCCAGAATGCGTGTCCCTGCTTCCACTACCTATGCATTTCCACTTCGTGCTTCAGCTCGACCAGAAGGCCGTCACTCAGCCACACTCATGTCCTACCTAACTAGCCTGATTTTTTACATTGACCTCATCCTCTTAATCAGGTGGCCTATAGTAGATACCGACCACAAGGTTTCCTTTGTTGGCTTGTGTGAGATGATGCCCATGGAGCCAGGAAAGGGCTAAGGCTTACTATATATGGCCAAAACCGTGTACCCTCCACATTATCTTTACTGATGGAGATCCACATAGCTGACATCAAGACAGGACAATACGGCTGAAGGAGGAGTTCATGGGCAGCTAGGATAGTCCCCTTTGGGCTCTGATGAACGGCATGAAATGGAAAGAAGTCTTAAGAGCAGAACTTTGTTAGACACCAAGGCCAAAAAAGTAACCACTGCATGATTAAGGGTCATGTACGTATTAAAACGCACACTCATGCGTATGCTAATAAGCTTACTGAAGTACATGCTGCCACATACGTGATTATATTGCTCAGCTCTCTGCTTAGATCATGCTATACGTAAGGAGGAGAAGATTGGGCCGTATATAAGAAGGGTAGAAATTTCAGCTAGGTAGCAGGAATTCCCAAAAGATGTCGGAGACAGTTGCCGGTCTGTTCTCTTCTCCCTCCTCTCAAGTGGGAATGCCCTCTTGGGAAGCTTCTGCAGACCATTGCTATTATTAGTATTGCATGGGTTAGCACGATGTTATTAGAGTTCTATCACAGCTAGTACATTTCTGAATGGCAGTTCCAAATCTCTATTTCTGTAACTTCAGAACATCATTCTATTCCTGAATCTGTGCTCGCAAAGATTCTTAGAGAACGCAACCAGACTTACAGTATTTTCACCCATAAGCTCTCAACCTTTTCATCGCTGTCTTTCAAAGACAGCTCTGTGCAGTAAATCCCTCCTGTTTTTGGTTTACATCGAGGGCCACCTCCGCCCCTCCTTCCTTCTGACCAGTTTATAGCCATTGAATGCAGAGCTCCAGTCATTTGAGTTGTCCCAGCACATTTCTACTACAGTGATTACATTCTTAGCTTTCCGGCTGCACAGTGGCTTCCAGATCCTCTGTCTTATGCATACTGCATGCATGGGTACAGAGGCACTTCCGTTGGGCTGTTGACCATGTCACTTTTTTGGACAAGGATCAAGCACTACTTCCTTTGCAGCATTTCTCAAGTATTCCCCTCTTGCTTCCCAACACATCACCAGCCCCTGGCTATTCTCTGTTGCTCAAAGCTCCTTCGTCTCTCCCCGCTGAGCCTTGTTTAAAGCCCACCTTGGAAGTCTAACCAGCTTACTGGCAAAGACGATCTTGCCCCACTTGGTCGCATAAATCCCATCAGCTCCCATGAAACCCAGCTTCTTAAAGGTAGGACCATGATCGTAGAAGCCAAAACCTTGAGTATGGCACCAAAGATTATATATATGCTCAGGTTCAGGCAGGATTACTCAGGACCTCCCCCAGGACAGGGAGTTTCACAGTGGAGGAAGGTAATACTGTGACTCATGGGATATTTTGAATCTTGAGTGGTCTAAGTCACTGCAGATGCCTATGATCCTAGTGCCATTGATTCCATTATGGCCCATTAGCCGAGATGACCCCTCAGGCAGGCTGGGAATATGCTGGTGCTTCCCCAGAGGGGAGTTATCAGGGCTGAGTCATTTGGGTCAAGAAACACTACCCTGCCTCACAGTGTTTGTCTCTTTTTCCTTATCTCATTTAACACCCATTTTGTAGCCTGCACTCTGTTGGATGTGCCCTGGGCAGCTACTGCAAGCGATCCATCAATAAAAGTTCATCAGGAATGACCCAGAGGGTGCTAGAATACGCAGCTTGGTTAGACCCACCACGGGTTAAACTTGCACCTTACTCCTTTAACCAGGACATTCTCCACCCCTATATATATCACCTAAGTCATGCCAAAATTAATACCTTTTCTTCAACTATATACCTATATATATACACACAGTGAAACATACAGTTCTCACTCAAAATTAGGTCTCCTTGAGGTACACAATGTGTTCCCTTATCTTCCTGCATTACCTACCAAGTGTAACCAGGTCCTTGAGCAAAAACGATCCCGCGTTTGGGTTTGCCTTTGTTTGAGGTGTGACTAAATTAAACTGTCGTCCCTAACATATCTCTTGTATGTACCACAGGGACTTCATCTCCATCTACAGATTGCAAGGGTTCTGATTGAGTGGGACCAGTTCAACTGATGGAATCACAGGTATTGACCAAACAGGTGTCCTTCACTGAACGCAGCTCCCAGTGCCTGAAGGTTTCCCCGTCCAGTGCATTCAAGGTGGTTTGTAGCAGTCCATTGCATCGTTCAAGTTTCCCAGCAACTGGTGCACGAGAGGGAATAAGATACACCCACTTAAAACCACGGCTATCTGGCCCAGGTGTCTATGAGGCTCTTTATGAAATGCGTCCTGTTTTAAGACTCAATTCTCTCCGGGGATCCACGTCACCACAACACTTGCTTCTCCGGGCCCAGGATGGTGTTCCGAGCAATGGCATGAGGCACAGGGTATGCCTCCAGCCACCCGGTGGTTTCTTCGACCTTGGCCAGCACATAGCGTTTTTCTTGGCAAATTTGGGGAAGTGTGATGTAATCAGCTTGCCAGGCTTCCCCATTACCCATATTTTGACCACCGCCTGCCACACCATAGAAGCTTCAACCTTTCGGCCTGCGTGACTGAAGCACATGTCCCACAGTCATGGATAACCTGTGAGATATTGTCCATGATTAAGTTCACCCCGCGGTCACAAGCCCATCAGCATGTCGCATCTCTCCCCTGATGACCGGAGGCCTCACAGGCCCACCGAGCTAGAAATAACTCTCCCTGGTGCTGCCAGTCCAGATCTAACTGAGGTACTTTAACCTTGGCAGATTGATCCACCTGCTTGTTGTTACGATGCTCTTCATCAGCCTGACTCTTGGGTACATGTGCATCTACGGGATGGACCTTCATGGTCAGCTTCTCTACCCGAGCTGTGATGTCTTGCCACATCTCAGCAGCCCAGATGGGGTTCCCTCTGCACTGACACTTGACCTTTCTCCATTGATCTAGCCATCCCCACAGAGCATTTGCTACCAACCATGAGTCAGTGGAGATGTGGAGTCTTGGCCACTTTTCTCATTCAGCAATATCCAAAGTCAGCTGGATGGCTTTGAACTCTGCAACCTGACTCAATCCAACTTGTCCCTCGATAGTTTCTGACACTCACCATGTGGGTCTCCATACGGCTGCTTTCCATTTCTGGTTTCTCCTTACAATATGGCAGGAACCATGAGTGAAGAGGGCGTATCGCTTTTCATTTTCTGGGAGTTGCTTATATGGTGGGGCTGCCTCAGCACATGCCACCTGCTCCTCTTCTTCTTCAGAAGACAGTCCAAAACTCTCACCTGCAGGCCAGTTTGTGATGATTTCCAAAATCCCAGGGTGATTAGGAACTCCTATCCGGGCTCACTGTGTGATCTGAGCGATCCACTTACTGCATGTAGCGTTGGTGGCATGATGTGTAGAAAGAACCTTTCCTTTGAACATCCGGCCCTACACGGGTACTTGGGGTGATAGAAGCAGCTGTGCTTCGGTGCCAATCACTTCATAAGCTAGCAGGATCTCTTTCTCAGTTGGGGTATAGCTGGCCTCAGATCCTTTGTATCCCTGGCTCCAGAACCCCAACGGCTGTCCTCGGGTCTCCCTGGGTACTTTCTGCCAGAGGCTCCAGGAAGGACCATTCTCCCCGGCTTGCTGCAGTGTAGAGCACGTTCTTCACATCCTGTCCTGTCCTGACTGGCCCAAGGGCTACAGCATGGGCAGTCTCCTGTTTGATCTGTTCAAAGGCTTATTGTTGTTCAGGGCCCCACTGGAAATCGTTTTTCCTCCATGTCACGAGGTAGAGAGGGCTTACATTCTGTCTGTACTCAGGGATATGCATCCTGCAAAAGCTCAGAGCACCTAAGAAAGCCGGTGTTTCCTTTTTGCTGGTCGGTGGGGACTCAGCTGGTATTGTCTTAATCACTCCCGTGGGAATCTGGCAATGTCCATCTTGCCACTTGACTTCTAGAAACTGAATTCCCTGAGCAGGCCCCTGAACCTTACTTGGTTTAATAGAAAAAACAGCTTTCAGGAGAATCTGGATGATCTTCTCTCCTTTCTCAAAAACTTTCCCGGCTGTGTTCCCCCATACAATGATGTTATCAACATACTGCAGATGTTCCGGAGCCTCATCCGTTTCCAGTGCAGTCTGGACCAGTCCATGGCAAATGGTGGGACTGTGCTGCCACCCCTCGGGCAGTGGGTTCCAGGTGTACTGCAAACCCCTCCAGGTGGAAGCAAACTGTGGCCTGCACTCTGCTGACAAAGGAATGGAGAAAAATGCATTGGTGTTATGGGCCTAGGCTTCTCAGTGAATTCCTTCCCATTATCATTGTGGAGGTGGTGGGAGGGGAAAGGGGTAACTCCTAGATGAACAGCCAACAATCAAGACACAAAAGGAGTAGCTAATAGCCCTGGGATACCAACACAATTTGGTTTTGGGGAAAGGAAAGGAATAGGGGGTTAGGCAGTTTTAGCTAGGGGGATGGCCTCTTCCACCCAGGAGATCCGCGAACTGTTGCATGGTGCTGTGGGAGGTTGTGCGCTCCGACCCGGGACTTTGCTGCGCTGCAACTCAGCATTACGATTGAGTTCTGCCTACCTTCCCCACCCGTGCCCACTGCTGATGAGAAGATTCTAGCCGCCAGCCGTCCGCCACCCGCACCTTGACCACTACTAGCACTGGGACCAGCTGCCACCCACGTGAGTTTGCAGGAACCTTTTTGAAAGGGGAAGCACCCCCTTTTCCTCTCTCCTCTCGGTGCCAGCCCAGGCCACCTGGGGAGGTTTCGAGCTCGCATGGGAGCGGCCCTGGTCACTTGCAAATCAGTTACTGCAGCTTTTGCCTTGTCTCTCCTGGCACTGTCCTTTTGGGTCTTTGAAATACCCACTCCTTAGGTAATCTATGCCGATGATACACAGGGCCTCTGGACCAGTCACAATGGGGTGTTTGTGCCATTCTTTCCTGGTCAAGCTCACTTCCGCTTCCAGTAGTCAGCTGTTGGGATCCCCCCCGTCACCGCAGAAACAGAGATGGATCCTGCCCCCACATTTCTCAATGGCAATAAAGTACATTGTGTCCCAGTGTCAACTAAAGCCTTATAGGTTTTAGGGTCTGATATGCCAGGCCATCAGATCAACACAGTCCAATAGACCCTCTCCTCTACCTAGCTAGAGGCAGGGTCCCTCTGGTTCTAGTAATGATACTTATTGTTCCCTTCCTGTACATATGAACTGGAGGTCACTTCAAGAGGACTGGACATAACATCATCGCTCCTATACTGCCGGGAGTATACCCTCGTGGAGTGTAACCTCTCTCCTTAGCTGAGGGACGTCTACTCCTAATAGCACAGACTCTCATCTGTCCTGGCGAGATATGGAAGATTTCCTCCTTAAGCTCCTCTCTTAGTTTCTGGCAGCCCTCAATTTTCTCTTCCAGGCTCCAGACATGCTCAGCCAGTTTTGTTTCCACAGGTGAGACATGGGCCTGTAACGGGGCGGCGACAGTGTCTTCATAAAAGCTGAGTTTACTAACCAAGGCACCCACCTTATCTTCTCCCTCCCTCCATTGCAGAATCGCTAAGTAACAGGAATATATTTCTGACCCGAGCTGAGCAAATTTCTGCCACATTTTTGATGCGTACTAGATACCGCCTAGACTTTCAGGGAATCCCTTGTCCTCTGAAAAAACAATCGCCAGCACAGCATTACTCCCTCAGGCATCGGATACCTTGCTCCATCATGTTCCACCGTCCTTGCGGCACATGGAGATCCTCCTCACAAAAGTATCTTTCCCTCACACTTGACAGCAGTTGCCACAAGAGGCCGAGACTTTCCTGACTTTTCCTGATCCCCCTGTCAATAACAACACCCTGGAACAGGGATCCCAGTTGCCTGGCTTCACTGCCATCGAGAATTGTATCGTTAGCCATGGCATCCCAGATTCGGAGCAGCCAGGTCAATACGGACTCAGTTGCCTCACGGGTGAGCTCTCTACGCAGCTCACGCACCTTGCCCAGGGATAGGGATCGAGTGAGGTTTTTTGGCTCTGTCTCTTCTGCTGGATGTGAAGGTCCTGCCTCTTCCTCATCATTCACTATGCGGATTTTCTTTTCTGAACAAGGGTGACTGCTACCAGAGCTTAGGCTGTCCTTTTGGTTCAGCAATGGTTTGCATGCATACGTTGACTGTTCATTTGTTTCCTTTCCCCTCTGGCTCAGACATGGTTTGTGCGGACATGGTTCCTGTGGATTTGCTTCTTTTTTCCTCCTCCTGAAAGTGCTGTACCATATCAAGCAGTGTCTGGTAAGCAATGGCCTGGGCCCAGCATGTTGCTGTGAGTTGTCCATCTCTGGAGCTGTCAGAGCCTTTTCCCTTCACATAACTTATTATTTTAACAGGGTCCTGCAGTTGTTCAGAGGTGAACTTCCAGATCATTGGAGGAGAGAAGTTTTCCAAATACTGGTCCATCTCCTTCTACATCCCGTGCCACTCAGGATTATCTACTCCCAGGGCAGGCCTCCAGACAAATTCCCTAGAAGCCTCTGTCCTGACTCTAAGCATGGCGTAGACAGTGCAAGCCGTACAGAGAAAACTTAGCAGAACTAACAAGAAGATTATGCTGTCCTTTACATCTAGAGGCAACTCAACATTCTCAAAAAATGTTGTAGCAGGCCTGAAGGGCTGGGAAAAAACATTCTCTCCACTCCACAGGCTCAATGCCTTCTATTGTTCAAATCCTCTACTGCATTAGTGCATAACACTGAACTCCATATAAAGTGTTAGCCAACTGTCTTCACATTTTGGTCAGACAAAACAATCCCTCTAGGCCTGAGATCCAAGGACACCCTACAGCCTCAGGCCCCGGAAAGTATAAACAGAAGTGAATTGGGGGGGAGCAAACTGGGGGCATATGACTTCATTACCTGAAGCTGTAATTGGAGGATTAACCCCTGATATGTCAATGGACCAAACTTATATCTGTCTGAAAAACATGTGACCATCGTCCATCTTGGGTGTAGCCTCTGAGGCTTCTGACTGCCCGAGGGGTACCTCTTGAAGGCCTGTAATAAATACCTACTTTTATTCTCTTAACCTTGTCTAGCCTCTGTTCCAGGTAGCCACTCCAAGGCATCAGGCTGGGTGCCATTTTTAATGAGGCCCCAGAGGTAGCGGCCCAGACTAGAACAGGCAAACAAGACTGAATACGCATTCCAAATCAAACCGATTGCCTCTGATGTTATCATTCCATAAACGCAGTAGAATCAGCAAAGAAATTTCGATTCCTCTCCTGAGTGTAAAGAGAGCATCATAATGGGCAAATACTTCCCCCTATGCAAAAATATGTCAGGGTACAACATACACGGGAATACACCCAGAAACATGATGATCAAGAAAGTTTCTATACCCCAATACGCAAATGCTTTAGAACAAAACTCTAATTCCGAATTCTCCCAAGACTTATACTGGGTGCCTAAAGATGGGCTGGTTTAAAAGCAAACCGGCAGGAAAAATGAATCCCACACATCTACCTCAAGAGAGATTACAGGTCAGAGTTACAATTTACTGGAGATTACAAAAAATACAATGATACAAAGAAAACTGATTTTAACCCACAAACTCAGAGTATAAATTGGCAAGCGGTTCATAAGGTGACAGTAACAGTACTGTTGAAATTCTAGACCTCCATCGGATACGTCGAGTGGTGGTGCCCAAAGTCCCCAAACCCAAAAATTATATATATGCTCAGCTTCAGGTGGGAATGCTCAGTACCTCCCCCAGGACAGGGAGTTTCACAGTGGAGGAAGGTAATACTGTGAGTCAAGGGATATTTTGAGAGTCTTTGATGGTCTCAGTCACTGCAGCTGCCTATGATCCTAGTGCCATTGATTCCATTATGGCCCATTAGCCGAGATGACCCCTCAGGCAGGCTGGGAATGTGCTGGTGCTTCCCCAGAGGGGAGTTATCAGGGCTGAGTCATTTGTGTGAAGAAAAAGAAACACTACCCTGCATTGCAGGGTTTGCCTCTTCTCCCTTATCTCATTTAACACCCAGATTGGAGCTTGAGATGTCAGGTGTACAGTAGGCAGCTACTGCAAGTGATCCATCATAAGTAGATCAACAGGAATGACACAGAGGGTGCCACAACACACAGTTTGCTTACATGCACATAATGCTAAACTGGCACCCTACGCCTGTAACCAGGACTCTCAGGTCCAACAGGAGGTGGATGCTTCCAACATAGTGCACCATGGTGAAAACACCCTTGGAAAGCATGCATGTAGCCTCACACACAGTATCTTCTACAGTTTTAGCAGCAACCTCCATGGGCTTTCTCTACGCTGGCATACCACTGCCAAAGAGCTAAGACTTTGCATCCTACAAGACGTGAGAGACAGCTAAGGGCTTCCAGCATCATGCTTCAAACAGGCAAATCACTACCTATCTCCAAAACGCTGTTATCTGGCTGAAACATTCCACATACTTGCAGTCCAGGGAGATGCCATTTGAACTTGCAGAACTACTTCCCCTCAGTAAGACACGCAAGACCGAGATGATATCCCCATGACAAAACTTTATTGTGCAACTGCTGCTCAAAGCTTTTATTACCTTCCACTGACACACGGCAAAAAAAAAAAAAAAAACACACAACAAAAGCCGCTAGATTGATGGGCAAAAGATGAAATCCATTCAGTGGAGATTTGTACACGTACATCAACTCTTGCGGTGCCAAAATCTTAGCCAGGCGGCCAGCCCACCTGACGGCCACCCAGAACGGGTAGATGTATGCGACAGACAGACTGCCCACCCTCGGGCCCTTCATCCACAACCATCC
>JAOTIY010001665.1:0-12328 GCA_027123655.1 Muscicapa comitata
GGTGGCAGTGATCTTAAAATGTCCTTGGTGGCTGAATTGCATTGCTGGCGTAGGCAGTCTGCTAGCACAGGACCCTTTGCCTCTGGAGGTAATGCAGAGGAATCTACTGCTGCCTGAAGGCTGTCCACAAACTGAGTGAAGCTCTCACTCTCACTCTGCTTTATAGTGGACCATGGCAATGGTCTGGCTATTACTTTAGAAGCAGCACGGATGGCTTCTCGGGCAGCACGGGTTGTTGTCATGACCTCATGGGCCCGCAGGCCCTCTGCCTGTGCCTGTGGGGTGATCATAGGTGGGTCTGTGCCCATTAGCCTCTGTATGCTGGAGTCGTGCAGTGGATGGTCTGCTCCTGTTACTAAAGCTAGCTGCTTTATACAAATGTCCTCCCATTCTTGTTCAAAAACGATCATCCCCGCCCCATCGAAAATCAGCCAGCAATCTGTTTGATATCAAAGGAAAGCATATCATCGCCTCCAAAAACACTATCAATGAGTGTGGAAACCGTGGCAGAATTAATTCTCCTGTCCGCAACCACTTTAACAATTGCCTGCACGTCTTTCAGGTTTACCGGCGAGTAGGTTCTTTGATTTCCGCCTGCCCCCCCCTCCACTCGTACCGGGAACACCAATGTGGCTGACGGGGTCCACTCCGCGCAAGCTATTTTTATTTTCTGCCAGTCTGTAAGCGGGGTTCGATCTTTCTCTGATATCCCCTGAACCCACGCAGGAGCGTTGCAGCTAGTGATCTTATATGCTGCTGCTCCCTTTTTGTTAAAGCCCGAGTCAGTGTCGGAATCATCCTCTGACCACCTTCCCAGCCGCCCGTCCCAGCTCGAGTCAGAATCCGAGCCGGAAGTCGACTGACTGGATGTTTCCGGGCTACTGAGCCTTTTTCTCGGGCTCCGACCCCGCCTCTTTTTCTGGGGGTTGGGCCGTTCCCTCCCCCTGGGCTCCCCCTGCCTCCTACTAGGGGAGGTTCATGCCCTATAAGGACCTGATTTAAAGTGAGCTCTTTGATTGGTCTTAAGCTCCTTCTTGGGGGACGCCCCTCCTCCCTGCTTGCCAGCGCTTGCGCCGTTCAGCAAGCCTTCTGCATTTCTACTCCCCGCGTCGTTGTTCCACCCCCCATCACGCGCTCTGGCAGAATTTTCAAATGCATATGGCGGTGGTGCCTTTTTATCAACCGCTTTGGGCTCTGATATTAAAGCAGCATTCCGCGCCTCCTCTGCTAGCCCCTGCCAAAATGCCCGCGCGCGTTCCCCCCCCCTCCGATGGCGATGAGTCCGGTCTTGGGGGTCGCGGAGGGGTTTCCGGGGTCCGTGTGTCCCCGCGCTCGACCGGTTCAAACTCCTCCACAGTTTGCCTAGCTGCCCCGATCCCCAGCTGCGGCATGGCTAATAAACAAGTTCGCGCGGCTTTCCAGGTCTTCTGTTTCTGCCGAGCCTTTTGCAGAGCCTGGATAATTCTGCCCCACGATTTGAGGGTTTTCTCTGAGCCTGAGGACATGGTTTCCTTGCCCAGAGCCCGCGTGCATTTATACCATATCTCCGGATGGAGAATTTCTTCCGGGCTTTCTATAGCCCCTATCTATATCAGTCTCGGCACCGCGAGAATAAAATCCTTAAGCTTACAATCGATACCCCACTGCGTATGGACCTCACTTACAACCTTCGCGATAGCGTCCATGCTCCTTGCTGGTCCGGGGACGTCTTCTCCGCTGCACTAGACTAGCTGTGCAGCCGCCAGAGCCTTGTCCAGGCGATCCCCGAATCCCGGGCGGTAATCGTCTCCCGGGTTTCGGCACCACTTGTTGTGACGACCTGGTTCAAGCCCGGCATGGCGGCCCTAACCCCGGGCCACTCGGTCCATATGCTCCTGGACACCAACATGGTGAACAGCAAAATGGCGTTTATTTAAGGGTCACAAGGTTTTTATAGTCAGTCAGTCATTTCCTTCTGCTCACGTCTGGCTGGGTGCAGCCAGGCACGGAGCAAAGGTCAGACTGCGAGAGGGGAAGGGGTCCTGACTGACCGTACAGCCTGATATCTTCTGTACGCATACCCCTAACTCTCCACAGACCACCTAGACAAGGCCTGTCCCAGTTGGGCAGAGACAAGTGTGTGATCTGAAAGAAATATGGTCACTAGAAAAATCAATGCCCAGAATGAAGACAAGGTGGCCTTCAGTGAAAGGGAGACCCAGAAAAGGGAAAAGTGATCACTCATGTGAAAGAAGACTGAGGAGGACATGTAGATCTCACCCCAGGAGATCCACTGGTTATAAAATTCAAGCTGGGGGGAAAAGGGAAAGAAGTGGAATTTCTGGTTGACGCAGGGGCAACATATTTGGCTCTGAATAAGACTTTGGCACCTGTGGGGAAGGATTATGTTACAGTAATAGGAACAACTGGCTAACCTGAAAAAGCATATTTTTCAAACCATTAAAGTATAGGCTTGGAAAGCAATGGGGCACTCATACATTTCTACATCTGCCCAGTTCCCCAAGATACTTTTTGGGGAGAGACTTGTTAGAACAAATACAAGTAATCATTAAATTTAAAAATGGGGAGGTTATTCTGGAGGTAAATGATGAACAGTACATAGAGACGTTAAGTTTAATGTTAATAGCCATTCAAGTGGATGGAGAAATTAGTGAAGAAATAATGAATCAATGGTTTCCTGGAGTGTGGGCTTCTAATGTAGCAGGGAAGGGAAAAAAATGCACTTCCCATAGTAATTAAACTTAAGGAAGGAAAACAACCAGATAGAATTAAACAGTATCCCTTGAAAAATGAAGACTGGAAAGGAATTAGTCTGATAGTTGAAAACTTTTTGCAATTAGGATTGTTAAAAGAGTGCCCTTCTGAGTTCAACACTCACATCTTACCAGTCCAAAAACCCGATGGGTCATATCGGGTAGTACAGGATCTAAGAGCTGTTAACAAAATAACTGAAGGTCTCTATCCTGTGGTAGCAAATCCACACACTTTGTTAATGTGCCTAACACCAGAGCTAACTTGTTTAACGTTTTAGATTTGAAAGATGCCTTCTTTTGTCTTCCTGTCCATGAGGACAGCCAGAAAATTATTGCATTTGAATGGGAAAACCCTAAAAGTGGGCGCAGATCCCAGCTCACATGGGCACTGTTGCCTCAGGGATTTAAGAACTCTCCTGCCCTGTTTGGGGAACAACTTGCCAAAGATCTGGAATCCTGGGAGGCTC
Source organism: Muscicapa comitata (assembly GCA_027123655.1). Lineage (NCBI taxonomy): Eukaryota > Metazoa > Chordata > Aves > Passeriformes > Muscicapidae > Muscicapa > Muscicapa comitata. Next base: position 3,221 of record JAOTIY010001665.1, read on the forward strand.
CCCCAGAAGAAGGAAAGCTATTGCAATACGTGGACGATCTCCTCATAGCCACCCGGACAAAAGAGGCATGTATAGCCAGGACCGTAAGCCTCCTAAACTTTCAAGGAATTTAGGGATACACTGCTGAAACCAGGTGAGGCAGTGATCCCTATCTTTGTGGGAGATATCCTCTGCTAATGGGCCATCTGTTACAAACCAGATGAGGCAATGTTCTTTATCTTTCCCATGACCCATCCATCTCCAGGAGCATATCTCCTGTTAATGGGCCATTGAGTCCCACTGCATAACTGATAAAATTACATCATCCCATTGTGAGATGCTCCACCCAGGGGGAGGAGCCAAATATTTCCTCCCTAGATAAAAACTGAGATTTGGAAGCAGCCCTTACCAACTCGTTTCCAGAGTACAAGAGCTACCAGAGCTTTCTACAGGATCACTACTTCAAGGAGACCACTTCATCTGGACTGCTACCACCACCCTAACTAACGGGTTGTCAGATTTATATTCTGACTCTGTCAGTGATTTTTCTTCTGTACTATTACATGTATTTTATTTTTCTCTTTTTTCCTATTAAATTGTATTTCTGACTTGGAGTGTCTCACTGGTTTTGTTTTCAAAACCATTACACAGGGTATTCCAGAAAAATGCCTGGGTAGTGAAGCAAGAGGTAATCTATCTGGGTTATTAAATTAGTGTGAGACAATGGACTTCAGGCAAGATGGCAAGGAGGCAATATGCCAAACCCCAAAACCTCAGACAGTTAAGGATCTGGGAACATTCTTAGGAGTGACAGGGTGGTAAAGGCTGTGGATACATAGCTATGGGTTGCTTGTAAAACCACTGTATGCGCTCATAACAAATGGGAATAGTGACCTCCAGTGGACAAAAAAGGCCATGTGGGCCTTTCACCACCTGAAGACTGTTCTAATGTCAGCTCTGGCTCTTGGACTGCCAGATGTGAGTAAACCATTATTTCAGTTTTCCCATGAGAAGCAGGGAATTGCCCTGGGGATACTGGCCCAGGACCCAGGTTCATACAAGAGAGCAGTTGCTTACTTCTTTAAGCAACTGGGTGCAACAGCCAAGGGATGGCCGGGATTCCTCAGAGCCATGGCAGCAGTGGTGCCAAATATTCAAGAGGCAAGCAAATTCACATTGGTTCAGAAAATTACTGTATTGGTGTCTCACAAAGTGTCTGCAGTCCTGGAAGTAAGCCACCGGGGCTCTCCCTTCCCCTGTTCTGAGAAGAGAGGCCCCTAGCTGACCACGCAGCGTGAAGAGGTGCAGCTGAGCTTTGGAGTTTTTGTGTGGCCTTTTCCACATGGCCCAGAGTTTTTCCAACATGGCCTGACCCAGCTTCTTCGCATTCTAGATGCCGTTTTAATTCTTTTAATGCCTGGATAAGATTCTAGATCTCCTAAACTCCCCTGAATAAAAGGAATAAAGCAAGGAGTCTACTGAAGTCAGCAAAATGAAGATTAAGTTTCCAGATGGGAAGAGATTGAAGAGATGCCACTGATAAGTAGCTGAAAACTTTTATTTTGTGGGCTATGAGGGGACTGTGGCTACACTGAAATTCCTTTAAACTGTGAAAAATACTTGGGGAGGTTAAAGTGCTTGAGAAAAGGATCTTTTGCCTCGAGGGGATGGGACTCTCTGTTTTGGGACTGGAATATGGACAGAGACATTTAATAGAAAACGAGATGAAGAGAATTTTGTCTTTCAGCAGCTTGCTTTTAAAAGTAATACCCCAAGTGTGCAGCATAACCCATAACACAGCTCTGGAGGGACTGTGGGCATGAGAGGAAGTTCACGATTTGCAGTTTTTCTCCAGGCGGATGCAAATTGTGGGAGTGAAGACACCTCCTAAGCCTAAACCAAAAAAAATTAACTTTTCTCTCTAAAGTAAGCTGAAATTATTAAGTAAATAACTGACTGAAGTGTTCTCTGTATGTTGCTGTTAAGAAATGTGGAAGATGAGGGAAGGGGGAGGAAGGAACAATCTGGAAATATTACTCTGAATTTTTTTTTTTTTTTGTTATTAATAAATTTCTTCTTACACCCTTTTAAGTTTTAAGCCTGCCGTGTTTTTGCTCCTAAATCCTATCTCTAAAAGAAACTAAATATATTAAAATTGGCAAACCCAAGTCAAACCTTGACACACAGAAATCTGGTTCACCGATGGAAGCAGCTACGTCGTCAGTGGAAAGCGACATGCTGGGTATGTAGTTACCACTAGTAAAGCGGTAATAGAATCTGGATCCTTGCCAATAGATACCTCTGCACAAAAAAAAAAGAGACAATCACTGTAACCCGTGCCCTAGAGAATTCAAAGGGAAAGAAAACAAACATTTATACAGACTCAACATGTGCATTTGGAGTTGTACAAGCACATGGAGCCATCTGGAAAGAAAGGGGACTGTTGAACTCACAAGGGAAAAACATCAAACATGCACAGGAAATATTGCAGCTATTAGAAGCAGTTCAGCTACCTGAGCAGGTAGCAATTATGCACATTAAGGCACACCAGAAAGTGAGCTCAAAATTGGAGGAAGGAAATGAGCTGGTGGAAGACAGGCAAAAGAAGCAGCAAAAGGTGAGATGACGATTGAGGGAGCTTTAATTCCAGATGGACAAGTTTTCCTTGAAGGTAAGCCATATATACCAGAAATGACAGAAAACTAATTATGGGTTGAGGAATGTATAACCAAGAGGGACTGGCTGTTACTGCAGAAGGGATGATGGTCATCCCTTCTGATCTGTTATGGTCATCAGTAAGGGAAGAGCACCAAAAACCACACTGGGGAGTAGATGACCTGTATAACTATCTAATTGAAAAGATTACTGCTAGAAATTTATACTCTGCTGTCATTCAGCTAACCTGGCAATGTGACATTTGCCTCCAGACCAAACCCAAGAATACCCCCAAACCAAAACTTGATCAAATTGGAAGAGGCCATGGGCCTGGACAACAGTGGCAAGTCAACTTTTCAGAACTCCCAAGAAAAGGGGGGTATCTGTTGCAGTGTGTTTCTGGTTAATGGTAGTTCTGCCCAAATTAGTGATTTGGTCCAGATTATACCCTCCTACACATTTTGTCAACTTATCCTCAATTCCCTGTCAATCCTACTTTGTGCCAAGCCCCTGCCTGGAATTCCCCTTCAGAAAGCTCCTAAAGTTTGACATTTCATTAGTCCGTGTGACTCAGTTTTCCCCCTTGACTCTCTAATTGGACAATACGTTTGTGAACACTGCCTTTTACCCCTCTCCAGAATTTCTCCAATTTCCTAATTATTTTTACCTTCCCCATGAACCTCCCCCACATTTCAGCTGTTGCACGTTCATGTTTTTGTCTTTTGCCCCCAAATTCCCCAGAGTAATAAATCCTCTTTTATCCTATGCAAAGGACCTCCCCCTCCTCCTTGCCTCCTCAGAGCGTGAACTGACAGCCAAAATGGCTGTAGAGTAATTGCTGTAGCCACACCTCAGGTCATCTGCTCCCAGGGTGTGACCCCTCCTCGGCGTGGGGCTGCAGTGGCAAAGTGAGTGCAGCTCTGGCTGATGCATCAGCTGGCACCCAACGTGGAGCCTCAGTGAGCGAAACCCACAGATGAACTGTGGATTACAATCCAAAAAAAGTTCTGGCCATCCGCTGCCTCCGAGCGCAGCTGACTGGAAAGCTTTGTCTAGCAGCTCGTTCAGGGAGAGGAAATGATAAACCTCTGGCACCTGAGGAACACTTCCCTGAAGGAGGATTTTCACAGCAGGCCCTGTCCAGTGGACCAAAAGAAGGGTGAGTATTCCCCAAGTTAGGCTGAGGGTGCTCCAAGTAGAGGGAAGGGTCCATTGCCCCCCTGGGGTGGAGGGGGCCCACGAACATACAAGCCACAATAGTTTGCTATGGGAAGCTCCCTTTCCCTGAAACTGGCCTGGGTTCTTATCTTTAGTTTGTTAAATTGTTTCTTTTTTCTGCAGCAGAGGGAGGATCTTAAGGACCTAAATTAAGATCAAGGAATATGGGTGCTAAACTGTCAGCACAACAGAGGGGGATTTATTTCCTCATTGTGAGTACCCTGGAGGTTGGGAATAGAAAGTTTTCAAAGCAGTTATTAAAACAGTTTGCTCAATGGCTTTCCTCTGCTTTCCAAGGGTATCCCCTGAGGAAACACCAACTTATCCCCTTTTGGGATGCAGTTGGGAGTGAATTAACAGAGATGACAAATAAAGGGGATGCCTTGATTGCTAAATTCTTCTCATTATTTGTGCTAATTTGGTCAGTGTTAGTTTGTCACAGTATAAGCTGGCTTGTTACTGGGCAATTGATTTAGCCATATATGGGAAAAGCAGCCTGGTGGGACAGATAGTCCTCCAGGGAACAGGGACAGGACAAGAATCGCAACCAGACAGGGATTTGATCCAATGGGTTTCGGCCTGACCTGCAGAGGCTATTGGTCTGAGAGCTGGGCAGCCTGAACCTTGAACCAATCACAAGTGCTTGCCGAGGAACATTAAGAAGGGTATTTAAGTGCAGTTAGATACAATAAAGAGCTTTTTATGGCATGGATCAGAGAGTGCTTATGTCTCTGTCTCAGACCTGGCACTGTCCACGTTACAATTGGTGACCCCAACGTGATTTCAACATTTAGCCATACCTGCAAAAGCAGGGGGAGAAAAAATCCATCCAGAAAAAGAGAAATAGCAATTATAGTTCTTACTAGGAAAATTAAAATAGAAACACAGTATTACAAAGAACAATCCCAAAACACTGACAGAATTCAACCTGACACCCCTTCATTCAGGGTGTTGGCAGCAGCCCGATTAAATGGTGGCTACATCCTCCTGCGGTGGCAGATGTGGTTCAGCTGGAGCAGTGCTCCTGGAGAAGGTGCAGTTTTCCTGCAAAGGTCCAGTGATGATGTGGAAAGATCCAGCTTTCCTCTGGAATCCAGTGGAAAGAAGGCTGCTTTGGTGTTTTAAATCTCCCTTTTTATCTAGGTAGGCAAGGCTTGGCTCCTCCCCCTGGGTGGAGCACCTCCCAATGGGATGATGTAATTTTATCAGTCCTGCAGTGGGACTCAAAGGGCCATTAACAGATGATATCTTCCTGGAGGAAGGATGGGCTGTGGAAGAAATAAAGATTATTGCCCCACCTGGTTTTAACAGCTGGCTCATTAGCAGATATCTCCCACGGAGATGAGGGTCACTGCCCCACCTGGTTTCAGCAGATAGTGATAGAATTCATCCTTTTGGTCACATCTTGTATTGCAACCTAAGACACTCCTCTTCCTTTCCACCGCCCTTGTCTCCCATTCCTATGACATCATCTGTTCCCACGATGTCACCTGTAAACACCCCTCCTTCCAGCTGTTGCCCCGCCCCTGTTCCCTCCTCCTTCTCTGGCAGCTCTCCTACTCTTTCAGCTTCAGGTTCCCACAATGTCATGAGAACCAGAAGCGATGAGCCCAAAAAACAAGCTGGTACAGGAGATCATTCCCATCACTGCACCTGCCACCTATACCCGTACAAGAGGAACCCCTAAGTGGCAGCCTTTTGATTATCAGCATAAAAAAGAGCTTTGCAAGGCTCAGAAGGAGTTTGGGAGGAAAAGGGAATATTTTAAAGGTCTTCTAGAAGCCTTTTCCTCAAACACGCTAGTTCCTGATGATATCAGGGATTTGTTTGCATGTCTCCTAACCCAAACAGAGTATCTGTTGTGGGAGAGCACATGGAAGAGATTGCTACAGGAGCTCCTTCCTGAGCTCTTGCAAAACCCTTACTGTGCCATTGATGCAGATAACAATATCTCAGTGGATCAGTTCTGCAGTGAAGGGAATTGGTCACAAGTTAGAACAAAAGGAAAAAAATACCACAACCTGTGTTAGAACATGTAAAAAGAGCTGCTGAAAAGGCCTTTATCCTTATGCCCACAAAAGAACCTAAACAAAGTTATGTGAATATTAAACAGTCTCCCTTTGAGGCTTTTATAGATTTTCTTAAATGCTTCGAAACGTGGAGAGGCAGGTTGAGAGTTGGCCGCTATAAAGGGGGAACACCAACGAGAAAGGTGGATTTTAAGTTCAACATTGATAGAGGAAGAATATCTTTGGTGCACCGGGAGAAATTTCTTTAATGAAGTATGAAATACTCCCTGAAAGAGATATAAAGTAAGTAATGGAACTTCTACATGGTGGATCCCAGAGGAACCAACTCAGTATTGGATGCAAGGAAAAACAAAAGTAGAAAATTGTAAATATATAAAAGAAATCGAGCTTTTTCAATGTAATGATACAGGCAAGAATCCCTACTATGGGATCCCAGAAATATCCAAATTTTGGGAAAATATAAATCAAATGATCATTGGAAAGCACCTGATGGCTTATTTTGGATATGTAGAAAAAGAGGATATCCTGAACTGCCCTCCCAGTGGAAAGGGAGTTGTCCTCTGGGAATTATACAGCCAGGATTTTTTCTTTTACCAGGACCAAATGGACATCAATCGGGAATACCAGTTTATGAGGATCTAAAAAGAAATAAAAGGGATTTGATTGGAGGATTTCAAAAATGGGGAGATGAGGAATGGCCCCCTGAAGGTATAGTGGAAACATATGGGCCAGCCACCGGGGCACAAGATGGGAGCTGGGGATGTCAAACCCCAATTTACATTCTAAATCGCATTACAAGTCTCCAAGAGGTTGTAGAGACAACAACAAACAAAACTAGTCGATATTGAAATTAATAGCAAATCAACAAGGACAAACAAAGTCTGCAATATATCAGAACAGGTTGGCTTTAGACTATTTGTTACCTGAAGAAGGAGGAGTTTGTGGAAAATTTAATACATCAGATTGTTGTTTGAAAATAGTTGACACCAGGGATGGCATCCTAGATATAGCCAATGATATCAGAAAATTAGCTCATGTACAGGTACAAAAATGGGAATCAATGATGAACACTAGCTGGTGGGATAACGTATTGGGAATAGAATGGTGGAAGAAGCTAGGATTCTTCCTTTTATGTGCTACAGCTGGTTTGATATTTCTTCCTTGTTTGATCTCGTTTTATTCAGCTGATCACCAGCGTAGCACACAGCATGCAAGTGGTAACAATAGATCCAAAATTAACTACATCTGGAATGGCACAAAAGATCACAGGGTTAAAGAAACAAAATTTTCTAGAAGATGCCTTGGAAGAAGCAAAAATGATTTATGAAAAAAATGAGCAGATAATGAAGGCTAGAAAACAAGGAATGTTGCTCAAGCCAAATGATTTATAAAAAGAAAGAGGGAGGATAGTGTTATAAGTACATATTATATTATCGGCTTTTCACAAATATTAAAATGAATGCTGTATGTATAATGTGGGAAAACTTTGCCGTATTAATATAGTTTCTTTTAGTTCTTCTCTTAACAAAACTTAGAAATAGTAGTGTGATAAATATATATTTCTTGGACTACAACATGGTGATGTAAAAAACTTCTGTTCATGTAACTAACTCAGAGAATGGTAAAAAGTCAGAAAATTCTTCACATTCTTGGATTACCCTATCTGGATGAAAATAACCAGAACTCCAGGGAAGGAATTTATTGATCAGGGAGTAGGCACAGAATGGCGCCACAAAAAGGTTGATTTACAGGATGAGGTGGGATGATTTTAAATAATGCATAAAGGGCTATGAATATGCAATAGGTTGATGTCACTGTCTGTGGGGTCTCCTGAGCCTGAGATCCCCACAGCAGGACATAAAGGTGGTTTAAATTTCAGGTTCTCCCAGCTGGTCACCGAAGAAGATTCAGGAGCCATTTTCTGAGGTTTTCAAGGTTGTTTATTGTTTCTTATCTAAGAAGTTCTTTCTCTAGCTAACAGAGGTCTGTTCAGCTAGAGATCCAGGGCACACTGCCTGCCCTTGGGGCAGGACTTACCTTTTATACTATAAATTACCTACCTAATATTTACAATTACTTTCCAATACATGAGAATTTTATTACAGTCCAACTCTGTCTCAGACCAATCCAACAATGCCAGCCTGGCACTAACATGGATGGCGTGGAGAAGAAGAAAGAAAAGACATACCACGCCCAAAATCCTCCATGTTAGCTACAAACCCCCTAATACAAACACTTCTAAAAATTCACTTTTCTACCTTCTAACAGTCTAATTTTTACTCTACTTATTTTTTGCGACTTGTAATTCTTCCTTCAATGTTGGCAAATTTCTCCAGGGACTTAAGTCCAGTCGCCAGGACCCCTGGGCACCATGCCAGGGCCTCTGAGACCCCCGCCAGGGGGGTCTGGAGGTATCCAGGGAAGCCAGGAAAACACCCTGGACTCCCACACCCCAGGATGGATGGTGAGTGCACTCCCAAACCTGAGAGTGTTTGAGGAGATGCTGCAGGGGCCCCCCAACCCCAGCAGGAGCCCCCGAGTCCAAACCCATCCAGAATCTTCTCGACCCGCGGTTACTGTGGGGAGTCCAGGGTGTTCCCTTGGCTTCCCTGGATGCCTTGAGACCCCCCTGGCAGGGATCTCAGAGGCTCTGGCATGGTGCCCAGGACTCCTGGGGAGTGAATCCCAATCCCTGGAGAAATCTGCCAACATTGCAGGAAGAATTACAAGTCACATAAATTAAATTGTTAGAGTATAGAATAAGTAGGTTTTTGTATTGTTTATGATAAGAGCCATGTGGTCAAGATGGAGGATTTGGGGCATTCTATGCTTCTTCCTCCTTCTCCTTCATGTCATCCATGTTGGGGTGGCATCCCAGGAGCCACAGATTGGATGGGGAAAGAACTGGACATTGTAATAAGGTTGTACTGTATTGGAAAGTAATTGTAAATATCGAAGATGTAGATTAGAGTATAAAAGATAAGGCTCTGCCTCCCCAGGCAGCAATTCTGTCATGGTCGCTTTGTAGAGCGGGCCTGTGTCAGCCTGGCTGGGACATGTTGGGGAATATGGGCCAGGAATACCTTGCAAATATGAATGCTTAGATTCTGAGAATATAGAAACCATAAGCGAGATTGAAATGAAAGCCATCTTTGAGATACCAAACCTCAGTTACTAATTAACTATAAGACAATGGGATGGCCAGCTGAAGGTAATCCCCTCTTGA
>JAOTIY010001666.1:0-12301 GCA_027123655.1 Muscicapa comitata
GGGACGGGGGGCGGCAGTGGCTGTACTGTGTCTCCGATGGAAACAGGCTGGAAGGGGCAGTTCCTCCTCACCGTTTACTCTGTGGTGGTCAGCAGCTCCCTCCGACATAGCAGGACAGCTGATTGCAGCGGGGTCCGGCTCTCTGCCTCTTGGCCACGTGCGGAGCAAACGGGGGTCCCTCCTCTCAGCTCCCTCTCCAGAAACACGAGTGCGCCTCCGGAAAGCCCGCGTGCTCCTCAGAGTAGCCCCGCCCAGAAGCCCGCATGCCCCTCCGGAAGCCCGGTCCCGCCTACCCGCCCTGTCCAGGGCTGTCGCAAAACCCTGGGCGCAGCCGGCAGACCCCGCATCACAATGGGAAAAATTCTCCAAACTCACTCAGCAAAGGAACAAAAACCCAACCCCCAACAATGAGTCCCTTGAGAGGTTTTATTGTCAGTCAGTGGGGCTCATTATTACTTTGAGATGCTCAGGGTTTTTTAATGTACTTTGTATTTTCCATTCCACACTGAGTCTCTGAGATGTTTTTGGGTAATCCTGGCCTCCAATTCTCTCCTCCAAAGAGTCCAGGAAGAGCCTGTGTTGGGGATGGACCTCAGTGGGACCCATTAATGCCTCAAGACACTTTTGGCTTTTCTTCTGTCTTGGACTCCTGGAAAGGCTTGTGCAATCTCCTGTCAGGCCCTGAGGTTCAAGGGCTCAGCACCAAATGCACCATGGGGCTCATTTGAATAAAGCAAGTCCTGACAAACCATGGCTCTGCCTTGATTTCCCTCTGGTCTGGTGAAGTTCATTAGGAAGGTTTTCTACTGCAGTTACGGAGAAATAATTCAAAGAGCATTTAAGAAATATGTGTTCCTAGTTTAAGAGGTCTTTTATTGCTCTTCTCTTTAGAGCAGAGTTGATTGCAGCATTCTGTGATTGATATTGACCCAGGGTCTCTCTTTAGGAGGTCTGACCTGCTCAGAGAAGCTGTGTCTTGAGATCTGACCCAGTGTGGATAACCTTGCTCCACATTCCCCAATGATTTTGGGAATCAGGACCTGACAATGGAAATTGTAGAGAGTATGTTTTATTGCCAGCTGGGACACATGGGGGGATATCTCCTCCAAACCATGCGTACCTGGTAAAGACAGATTCTAGGCATAAATGCACATTGATCCTACAAGCCGCATTGACCCCTGCCTGCCCATCTCCACCTTCTCTCCCTTTGTATTATAATTAGCTGCCACACCTCCTGGTGGTCATGTCTGGTAGTCTTTGGGATGAAGGCCGTATCTCTTCCTCAGTGTTCGCTGTTTGACCTCTGCCTCTGGGCAGGCGTGGTATGGTTTGGCTCTCCCTGAGGTGAACTTGCCCCACCTGTCTGGTCCTGTCTGGTTTCTGGAGCCACGGGTTCCTGCTTTGCTGGGTTGTACAACAGCTGGGTCTTGCTTTGCTGAGTTTTCGCAATATATCTTATCTTAACGTTTTTTTCCTAACAACTAAGTTGGTTTGTTATATACTGTTTCTGCTATGTTTTCTATTTCTCCTCCACCTGCTTAAGCATATTATAGGCTTCCAAAATTCTGAATTTTCAAAACCATATGCATTCCCCATCTCAATTCCCCCCATTTCTTCTAAATGATGCACATTCTTTTGCTTTCTGAGATACCTATCATACTCTCTACAACTGTCTTTAACTAGTTGATTAGATAACAGGATAGACATTGTAACCATTCTTCATGACAGTTTCAAATTCCAGAAAATCATAACCAAGAACAAAACAAAACTTAAACTAACCAGTACCAACAAAGCTACTATAGGATGACACAATCAGTTTAGAAACCCTGTTGCAGTAGACCACCCAAAACGTATATCCCACCAGTGGTGAGGTGTGTCTCCCTCCAGCCCTCTAAGGACTCCTTATAATCTGTGTCATGGTCTATTGTGATCAAGGTCTTCTTTCCCATATTTTTAATTTGTTTAAGAATTTCCTGAACATCTCTGTGTTTTAGTAGCTGTTGAACATTCCTATGGGCACAGGCAATACATCCTGCACAGTTGTCAGATTTGCCTTTATATGCTGATGTGATATAACAGGTGCCCAACAGGAGAAATCGCATCCCTCAATTTTGACAACATTACAAATACACAAATCAGATTATGTTTCATCAAAAATGAGCTCCTCCACTTATTATAGTGGGGCATGCTGTCCTGAGGCAGACACAACCCTGACCTATATATACGAGCAAAATTGTCTAGTTGACCGAATGGATTCCAGAGTAACAAATGCTTTGTTCTGTATCTAGGTAGATATCTTGGTCATCATTTACATTTCCTTCACATACAAAGCCCAGTTGTTTTCTTGTGACACATAGCTCTAGTTTAATAGTCTGCCACTTCCATTCAACCACATTCTGTGCTGAGAAGAATGTAGCACAGCTCTCTCATGGTTTGATTCTAAAAGCCTTGGTTTCACATCCCTCTTTTTCAGGCCTGAATTCAGAACAGTTAGTTAAGAATGTGTCACAACAGTCATTACCAATTTGAATGGGTTTCATAGGTCCCTGATGGAATTCATGCTGAACAAACACAAATTTACATTCCCAGACATCTCTCCCAGAGATGTTGCATTTGTGACTTTCAACACCTGCCACAGAGACTTATGGGAGTCAAAGTCAGAAGATTTTCCCTGACACATATAAATGCCAGTCACGTTGTATTACAGGAGGTCTTGCACAGATGTCTACTGTAGCCATAGCCATGACTGATCGTGAGAGCCACAGCTTTCCAGGTTGCACCTGCTTGATTCTCCATGGTGACTGTGAAGCCTTTTTAATTCTAGTGTGATGTCTCTATGCAGCTTGTTCTCTGATCTTGATGGTGGTGAAGGAGGTGAGGAGCACCTGGTATGATCCTTCCCACTGTGGTTCCAAAGTCTTTTCTGTAAGAGACTTCACATATACATAGTGTCCAGGTTGCACATTATGTACTGGTCCATCCAATCCCCTACACTGGGTTCCTTATGCATGTTTTCTGATATTATTGAGTTGTTTCCCTTGGGCCACCATATACTCTGTTACAGTTTCTTCCCCTATTTGTGCTGATGTTCCCTTCTGTATTGCATAAGGTTTCCCATAAAGGAAATCAAAAGGACTCAGCCTTTCTTTTGTCCTTGGCTTAGTTCATATGTGTAAAAGAGCTAAAGGAAGGGATTGAGGCCAAGGCAGATTGACCTCCTGTCCTAATTTCACAATTTGCTGCTTGATTAAATGATTCATCTTCTCCACTTGTCCACTTGACTGGGGATGGTATGGGATATGTAGTTGCCAATCTATACCTAAAGTACTACTAACCTGCTGTACCATCTTTGCAATAAAATGGACCCTCTATCTGTGGAAATGACAGTCAGAATCCCAAATTGTGGTGCTATCTCTTTTACTAATACCTTGACTATTTTTCTGGCCTTAGCAGTTCTAGTAGGGAAACCCTCAGGTCATCTTGACAAGGTATCAGTTAACACCAGCACATAATGAAACCCCCTCTTTTCTTGGGAGTTCTGTGAAGTCTATTTTGCCATAATTGGCCAGGTACATTCCCTTTCACAATGTGACTCATTTCTGGCTTTGTTTTTAGGATTAATCTGGAGGCAAGATCACACTGTTGAGTTACCTGCTTCACCCTAGTGTATAAATTTCTAGCCATGATGTTCTGATTTAAGTGTTCATACAGGGTCTCTGCTCCCCAATGCCTTTTTCCTCCCTTATTACAGACCATATTAGATGGCTAGGTATGATTACCCTTCATTCTGGACTATGGGCTCACCCATCTTTACTGTATGTCTCATCCAAATTTGTAATTAGCTGCAGATCCTTTTTGTCATAATTTGATTTACCCTCAAGGGAGATTTTCCCATCTAGAATTAGAGCTCCTTCCAATTTTACCTCTCTTTTTGCTGCTTCTTTTGCCTCCCTGTCCACCAGCTCATTTCCTTTTTCTAATTCTGAGTAAACTTTTTGATGTGCTATGATGTGCATAATTGCTATTTGCTTTGGGAGCTGTATTGCCTCCAGCAATTTCAGAATTTCTTCTGCAAGTTCAATGTTTTTCCCTTGAGAGTTCAATAGCCCCCTTTCTTTCCAGATTCTTCCATGAGCATGCACAACTCCAAAAGTATTCTTTGAATCCATGTATATATTCACATTCTTGCCTTGGACCAATTCCAAGGCTCAGGTCAGGGCGATTATTTCCACCTTTTGTGCAGAGGTAGTGACAGGCGATGGCTCCCACTCTATTACCTCATGGCTGGTGGTGATGGCATATCCTATATGCCTTTTGCCATTCAGGACATGGCTGTTCTGTCTGTGAACCAGTTCTTTACATCTTCCATAGGAGCATACTTCAAATGCAGGCTGCTTGAGTATATTGCTTTGATGGTTTCCAAGCAGTCATGGTGCACTGGTTCTCCTGTGTTTCCACTAAGGAAAAAAAGCTGGATTGACAATGTTGGTGACCACAATCTCCACATCATCCTGTTCTACCACTATGCATTGGTATTTCAGGAACCTCTGTGGAGAAAGTCAGTGCCCACCTTTCACTTCTAATAGTGCAGACACTCTCTGGGACACCAACACAGTCATTTTATTGTCCCAAGGTGAATTTTTGAGCTTCTTGGATATTTAGCACTACCACTGCTACCGCACACAGGCATCTTGGCCATCCTTTTGCAGTTGTATCCAATTGCTTGGAGATGTAGGCGACTGCTCTGTGATATTGACCTAAATCTTGTGCCAATATTCGCAGGGCAATTCCCTGTTTCTCATGAGAAAACAAAAAGAAAGGCTTACTCATGTCAGGGAGTTCCAGAGCTGGAGCTGACATCAGGGCATTTTCAATTGTTCAAAGGCTCATGTGGCCTGTTTGTCCCACTGCAGATGCTTCTGTTCGGAGTTGGTTAGCGCATACAGGGGTTTGACAAGCAGCCTGTAATTATAGATCCAAAGGCGACACCTCCTGGTCATTTTGAGAAAAGTTCTCAGTTCTTTTGCAGTCTATGGCTTTGGTGTTTGGCATACAGCCTCCTTTCAGGACTGCTGCAGAGTTCTTTGCCTTGCTCTAATTTTATACCCCAAGGAAGTGACTTCTTGCTGCATTACCTGGGTTTTCTTTTTAGAAACTTGGTACCCTTGGAGCCGCAAAAAGTTTAAGAGACTTACAGTCCAAGCCATGCAAGTATCTTCTGTCTCAGTGGCAATCAGGATGTCATCTACGTATTGTAGCAGTCTTCCCTTCCCAGATGGGGTTTCCCAAGACTCGAGATCCTTGGTGAGTTAGTTGCCGAATGTGGTGGGGGAATTCTTGAATCCTTGAGGCAGCACAGTCCAAGTGAGCTGAGTCTTTTGTCCAATTTTAGGATTTTCCCATTCAAAGGCAAATATCTTTTGGCTGGCTTCATGGACAGGGAGACAAAAGAAAGCATCTTTCAAATCTAAAACAGTAAACCAGATTAGTTCAGGTGTCAATACTGTTAACAAAGCATATGAGTTTGCTACTACAGGATAGAAATCCTCTACTATTCTATTGACTGCTCTTAAATCCTGGACTACTCTATATGTTCCATCAGGTTTATGAACTGGTAATATGGGAGTGTTGAAATCAGATTCGCATTCCCTTAACGGACCCCACTGAAAGACTTTTTCTATTACTGGCTGAATTCCCTCCCTATCCTCTCTTCTTAAGGAGTGTTGTTTTATCTTTACGGGTCATTGTCTGCCTTTAAGATTTAGCCTTACTGCTGATGTATTCTTAGCTCTTCCAAGCTTCTCAGTGGCCCACCCGCCAGGGTACACCTGGTCAATGATATCTTCACGGATTTTTCCTTCTATGGGAACATTAACTAAAAGTAAACTCATTATTTGAATATATTGTTGAGTATCCACCTCCAGAGTAATCTCCCCTTTTTCAAATCTGATTGTTGTATTCAATTGTTCAAGCAAATCCCTTCCAAGGAGTGCATGTGGTGAATTAGGCATATGTAAGAATTTATGCAAGCTTACTTGTTGTTGCAATTTATATTTTAGTGGTTCACAAAAATAAGCCTTTTCAGTTTGGCTAATGGCTCCCTTAACTATGTAATAATCTTCTCCCACTTGAGTTAGAGCTGTGTTTAAAGCAGAATATGTTGTCTTTGTATCAATTAGAAATTCTATTGCTTTTGATTTTCTCTTTCCCTTGGCTTCATTAGAACTAGGGGATCAGCTAGGGAAGACCCCCCTGGTTCCTGTCAGTCTTCACTTGCATTTACTACCACTCATGCACCTTTGTTTCTGTTCTCCCAACATTCTGGGCATTCATTTTTTCAGTGGCAAATTGCTTAGAGATAGCACATTGGTTTATTCCCAGGCCGGGAGGGGGAAGCCCCTTTTTAAAATTTTTGTCTTCCCTTTTAACTTCTGCAATCACCCTTCCTTATTTCCCTTTATTCCCTTCTTCTTAATTGCTAAACACTCTCCAGGCTTCATCCAATAATATTTATAAATTTCTTCCTTCAGTGGGTTTTAATTTTTGAAGTAATGTCTTATATCACTGGTGGATGGACCTAAAAATAATGACACTAACTGCTGTATTCCGATGTCTGATTCTGGGTCCAAAGATGTGCTAGGATGCCTTGTGTCTCAGCCTGTCTAAGAACTCAGACGGCAACTCAAAGGGACCCTGTTTAATGGCATACAAAGCTGATCCGTTAATAGATTTGGGGATGGCTTTCTCTATTGTCTTTGCAATCCACTCCTGATATTCTTGTAACTTCTGTCTTTCCATCATTCTATTCACATCCCACTTTGGATCCTGGAGGGGAAAGAATTCCTTTACATCCCCCCTTCCTTACAGTGCTCCTCAGTCAATGCCAGGCTATCTTTAGGATCAGCTGTTTCTGTCATTGAATGTAACTGTAACTGTATATCACTCCAATGCAAGTTATGTTTTTTCACTATCAAATCAAAGTGCCCAGATATACTTATAGGGCCCTTTATGTAATACTTTACATTCCTTTTCCAAATTTCCAAATCACTATTGTATTGAAGGGAACCTTTAATACCATCATGGTTCCATTTGGTCCCACTGCTTCTCTAAGAAGTGTTTGCAAAACTACTGGTTGTTCCCTAGCTTTGCCCTTGTAAGGGAGGACACTGGACTTCCTGGGAGGTTGGAGTTTGATCTGGTGCCCTTCCCGGGGTCCCACCCAACTCTAGTGATTGAGGAGGGGAGATCATCCAGATCAGAGTCTTCTTCCTTATATACCTTGTTATTTTTAGTGCACCTCTGGCCAATACTACAGGCTGAGCAGCATTGTTTAATTTATGCGGGACCCTTCTCTTTTCTCTTTCTATTGCTAGGATCAGTGGGTCTTGTGGAGGGTTAATACCACAATCCCTTTGCCATTCTGGATGGGTCTGTAAGGTGAAAAACGTGACTGCATATGATGTCTCATCCCATTTTCCTTCCCGCCTTAAAAATAACTAACTTCAACATGGTGTTACAGTCTGTGGTTCCATTCAATGCCCACTTTGCCCCATGGTCTAATTTACAGAGGCCACCGCTGATTAGAATATTTGATTAAGACCCTTTTGCTCTCCCTTCCTCCTGTCCCCATGACTTCCTTCCAAGGTGTTAGTACATATCCTAAAGGGTTCCTCCTAGGCACCTCCTTACTTTACTGGCTCCCCATGATTTATCTCCTTACTCCTCTTCTCTCTTCTCCCAAACCTCTGCTGGCAATGTTCTTTCACAGTGGTCCTCGAAAATGTGCCAACTGTCGGGGACTGCATTACTTTTTCCACAGATCAAATTCACAATCTCGCACTCAACCTGAATTAATTCCTGAATACGATACTGTGGGTCCAGGGTACACCTGGCACACGTAGGCCTCCACCTCTTAGATATGCATAGCACTTCCTTTTACACCAATGGCACCCTAGGAGGACCCAGGCTGGATGCCACCTTGGTGCCCAAATTGCTAGTCCACATATAAAGCAAAGTATTGGTCTAACCTTTCTAAGTTCCCTTTTGATTAGAGATTGCTCCCAATCAAAACCCAGAGAACCATCTTATTAGTCTGAGAACATTTCTCTCAAGTATACCTGCTCTGCTCCCCTGTCCGCCTGTACCACCCATACAAGTTTCCTTTGATCCTTCAAGAAATCAGGGGACTCAAGTGGAAACCACTTAAGAAAGGGCTTCCTCACTTGGTCGAGCCCTCCGTGCTCTCTCCCTGATTTCCACCACCTTTTAAACTGTGACAGTTTCCAAAAAAAAACCCCACTACCCTGCTATTTACAGTAACAGACAAAAGAGGGCAGCATTACCTCAGAAACAACAGACCCTCAGGTCTCAAAAAACAACAAAAATCCCAACCAGTTGCAATTACAGTCAATAACACAAGAGGGTAGTGTGACATCAAAGATATTGCAAAGGTCTGCTATAGAAAACATTACCCAAAATCCCCACCACCAAAATTAGAGTGATGCAAACACAAAATACCAATCATCATATAAAATACTTCCTTTCACCACACTACAACAAACAGCAAGCACAATTTACAGAGAATATTTGTGGCAGTTAGGGTTATAGCAGTGAGCTATGCTGTGAATAATACTAATAATACCTTGGTTCCTGTTCAAGTTACCCCCAAACTTGCTAGTGGCCACTCCATGAGGTCAACAGAAACCCCTTTGCAGGCTTCCCAATACCTTCCTCAAACCTGTCAGCTCTGTGTCAGACATCTCCGACAGGCTCTCAGACATGCACAGGCATCACTAGTGACTTACAGACTCACCTTACCTTAGTACCCCCCGAAAAATTTTAATAAAACATACCTCTAGGCCATAGAGGCAGTTGGTTGTTCGTCCCCGCAGTGAGTGACCGTGGAGCAGAGTCCGCTCCGGAAGAAGTTCGGGTTGCACTGAGATGTCCACATCCTCTGTGCTCCAGCAGCCAGATGAAGACATCCTGGCTGGCCTCACCAACTGATTTCAGGAATCAGGACTTCATACCAAAATTGTAGAGAGTCTATTTCATTGCTAGCTGGGACATATGAGGGGATATCTCCTGCAAACCATGCATACCTGGTCAAGACAGGTTTCAGGTGTAAATACACATTGATCCCACAAGCTCACACTTCTGCCCACCCATCTCTGTCTTCTCTTATTTTGGATTATAATTAGCTGTCACACCTCCTGGTGGTTGTCTTCGGCGGTCTTTGGGATGAAGACTGTATGTCTTCCTCAGTGATCACTCTTTGACCTCTGCTTCTGGACAGGCACAGTGGAGGTTTGGCTCTCCCTCAGGTCAGCTTGTCCCACTAAAAACCACCCGTCTGGTCCTGGCTGATTTCTAGAACCACAGGTTTCTGCTTTGTCAAGTTTGTAAAATAGCTAGGTCTTGCTTTGCTGAGTTTTTGCAACATATCTTGCCTTAATGTTGTTTTTCCTAGCAACTAAGTTCCTATATGGTTTGGTACATACTGTTTCTGCTATGTATTCTATTTTCCCTCCACCAGTTTAAGCATATTATAAGCTTCTAAAATTCTGAATTTTCAAAACCATGTATGTTCCCCATATCACTAGACCACTCTGGGAGACTCTAGACTGTACTGAGAGCAGGTTTGAGTGCATCAACACTTACTGGTTTATACTGGGAGCTGCCACCACAGGCCTCAGGGGCTCAAGGGTGGCTCCCAGTGCTTACTGGTTTATCCTGGTGCCATCCCAGTCCACACCTGGGAACACCGGCCGGTACTGGTGGCCAGGCAGGACCCTGAGGCCGAGCTGGCCTTCGCCGGGGCCCTGCTGAGCTGTGACTTCTCCAACTCCTCTGCCTGGCACCACCTCCTGCACCTGTTGGCTTCTGCCAGGAACTCCAGCAAGGGTGAGACCGGGCACTGCCCCTCAAAACGCTGAAGGAAGGTGAGGGATTCCCTGGAAAAATTCCCACAGTTTTGCAGGATTCCAAACATTTTCCAGCCCCTCCCTCACCTAGAGTGGGAGCAGGTAGGTTCTGTTGGGTTGAATGGGTAGAACTGCTGTCCCTAAATCCCCTTTGACTTTAATGGGTAGACCTGCTTTCCTTGAATCCCCGATGACTTCAATGGGAAGACCTGATGTCCCAAAATTTCTGGTACTAAAAATCCAATTTTGGGCTCAGAATTCTCAGATTTTGGACTGAAAACTGAGATTTTGGGGCTTACCTGGAGGCACAGGTCCACCATGGGCCACAGGTATGGGATCAGGGATTTGGGATTGTCCTCCCAGAATTCATCTAGGACTTCCAGAGCATCTACACCATGATCCTGGGATAGATACTCCTAGAGTTCAGCCAAAGATTTCTCTCAAATTTTCCCAGATTTTCCCATTTTTGCATCACATTTCAGTAAAATCCCTATCTACTTTAATGGTTATACCTGGTGTCCCTGAATTCTCATTGACCTAAATGGGATGGATTTTATGTCCCTAAATCCCTTTTGATTTTTATTGAGGTAGATCTGGTGTCCTCACATCCTTAATGACTTTCTTTCCAAAAATAATCCATATTAGGAGATTAATACTACAAGAGACAGGGCAGCTGAGAGACATTGTAAAAGATGGCTTATTGCTTTATTGCATTAGTCCCATACTAAGGGTGAGGCATTCAAGGTGTTATATCCAATGCCATAGTATTAGAAGCTGTCGAATTCTTACTTTGCCTTACCTTACTTTTTTAGCCAATCAAATGCTTCTAGCAACTTAGCTAGTCTTTTTACCACAATCATTCATTGCTTTGCTTCTCTTGGCTTTCCCGCAATGCCTCATTTCTTAAACAATCATATAACACTACACAAATTTACATTGATACATCTTAAACTTCTAACTAACTTTATAACAGATCCTATTATTAAAATTTAAAATCTTCTACTATATTTCTTAACATACTGCTTTGCTTACATAATACATATTTCTGTCTCCTTAAAATATTTCTACTTAAACTACAAACTTATATTTTTATTTTATGTCTATTTGACTTCTAATCCTCTAATTCTCCAAGCTTTCTCCAAGGTCTTAGCTTAAACCTTCTTTTCATCTCTATCTCTGAGCCTGTATGCACAAGGCCCTGAGAGCTCTCTGTACCTGCATGTCTCACACAACCAGTCATCGCTGCCTCAAATTTCCTGCTCAAATTGGAAACTGGGGACACTTTCTCCATCATGTTCCTCAGTGGGATCCATAAAAGGAATCAGAAACATTTGACTTCGATTATGACTGAATTCTTGAGAGATTTCCTAGCAAACTATGGTTCTGCCTTCTGATTTCCCTCTGGTGTGGTGCAGTTCATTCAGAAAGTTTTCAACTCCAGTTATGGAGAAATATATCAAAGAGCTTCTTAGAAATACCCATTCCTATTTTAAAGGGTTTGGTTTATTACTGTTCTCTTTACAACAGAGCTGATTGCAGCATTCTGTGATTAATATTTGTGAGAAATAGATTTGCAAAAGGTTCTCAAAGCCTGACTAAAAGCTCACACAATCTCGTACATCTGTATGCAAACTGTGAGATAAGGTGTACTGACTTAGAAAGAGAATGGAATAGAGAAGACATTTTTGAGAGAGAGATTGAACTAGAAACAAGTTTCAAATTATGGCCTTGCAAAAAGGCCAGATATTTTGGAGAATTAGAACTGTGAAAGATGCATTTTGGCAAGACTGCGTGGGATAAAATAATAGGTGATTGGTGTTAGAAGTATTAGCACCATTGTGTGGCAAAAGGTACTAGTCTGAAAAACACTAAAGGGTATTGTAACCAGGAAATAAGTTGGCTTCTGATAGAATGGCACTGAGTTTTTTACCTCTTATGTTTCACCCTTCAACGAGACTGATAATGGAATAAAATCTTTTAAAATGCCTCTCAGTGTCCCCATCTCTGTAAAACAGTGATTTTCCAAGAGTGCTGAATCTCTGGACATCAGTCCCTGAGAGGGAGCTGAAGAAAACCTTCTGAAGAACTCAAAGTCATATTCAAACTCCAAAGTTTCTTGAAGTTTTAATGGGTCCCACTGAGGGACCCGACTGAGAAAGTGTCCCCAGGTTCCAGTTAGAGCAGAACACTGGTGACACTGGGTTTGACAGGTGGGGACAAACAAGGGCAAGGTGTCTCTGACTCTGGGAAAACCTGGATGTGGTTCAGGAATGCAAAGGGCCAAGGCTGAGCCCCAGCCCCTGGCAAGGCAGATCCTGTCCCTCCCTCATTGCTCAGGGCTCTTCCCGGGGCACTGGGCTCTGGGGATGTGCAATGCC
>JAOTIY010001667.1:0-12261 GCA_027123655.1 Muscicapa comitata
TGGGGGGGGACCCCGCCCTCCACCATCAGCATTCCTGGCGCCGCTTTCAGGCTTTCCCCGCCCCCGCCCCTTGTCAGTTGGGGGCACCCCACCCTCCACCATCAGCCACCCTGGGGGCATTTTCAAACTTTTCCCGCCCAGGGTCCCAACGGCCACTTCACATAGTGGCAGAGGAGGCAGGGAGAGGAGGGTCTCATGCTGAGGCGAGCAGGCTGAGAGCCTGATGCAGAAGCAGGGCTGGCGGCGGGTTGCGAGTGGTGGCGGGAGGATTGGCGCCGTCTGTTCCTTCTCAATGAAATTTTCTGTTCAGCTCTCTCTGAGCCTTTTGGTCTGGTGGCGTTCCTTCTCGCTCGGCCACGGTTCCGCTCAAACCTGCGTCAAGGCGGCAGCGCGGCGGGCAGCTGAGGGAGTGAGCGATGCAGAAGTGAGTCCGGGAGACGGGCTGCTGTCTATTTGGGCACAGGGAGGGGGCGCGGGAACACTGCCGGCTCCTCTCAGGGAGCGGTTGGAGAAGCAGGGTGCGTGCAGGAGGTCGAGGGAGCCTGCTGGGGCTGGACTGAGGCTGGGGAAGCGCCCGGCGGAGCTCGGCAGTGGTCACTGGGGCGTGGAGGCAGCAGGGACAGCGGTGCAGGTCGGGAGCGAAAGTCGCCCGCCTTGACGTAGCGCCTTTCGAGAAGGGGGAAGGGCGGGCGTGAGCAACAGCGTGTGCGTAGCTGCGTGTGCCCGCGGACCGGCCGGACGTGCAGGCCGCCTGCCGAAAGCGTGCTCGCCAGGCGGGACAGGGCAAGGGGGCCGCTCGTCTGATGGACGAGAGGCGGTGCCACTTGTTCAGCAGTAAGGGTGGCCGAAGGTAACAAGTCTGCCCCGGCGTTAACCACCAGAGACTAAGAGCGGAGGAGAGGCAACAGGTCTAACCCATAGCAGGCTGCCAAAGACTCACAGGCCGACGGCAACAGGTCTACCCTGCTATCGGCCGGCAAAGACCAAGGTAAGCAGGGAGTAACTGGTCTACCCCACGGCAGGCGGGCAAGGACCCAGGCATGCTGAAGGCAAGAGGCCTACCCTGCCACTGCCGAAATACGACTAAGTCCCGCCAGGGCGGGGTCGACCTGTTCACCCCAGTGCCGCGGGCTTCTGCGGCACCATCTCTGTCAGTGGCAGGCAGACACCGACGGCTGGTCTGCCCCGTTGCCGGGTAGACCTGGTCTCCAGTGGACGCCCTGGAGGAGGGTAGACCTGTTCACCCCGGTGCCGCGGGCCGCTGCAGTGCCATCTCCTGTGGCGGCAGGTGGACGCCGCCGGCCGGCCAGCCCCAGTGCCAGGTAGACCTTGGCATCCTCCTGCTATCCCGGAGCTGGGGGAACCCCACAGCCCCATATCACTTCGGAGCTGAATGCCCTTCTTGCAGCCCTGTCTCTCCCAGCAAACCAGATTACAAAACCAATAAATATTTTCGACAAAGTTTTATATAATTTAATTTTTTTTTTTATTTTGAATTCCTTTTATTTGCTTTTTTTTTCTTTCCTCCTTTTTTTTTTTTTTTTCCTACTAATGCCTCTTCAATTTGCTAGAGTCAAAAATCTTCTAAGGAAAATAAAAGTCTTGGCAAATCTTGTTTGTTTTCCCTTTGCACCCAGGCGTCCCCTCAGGCGGCGGAAGGTAAACTCCACCGGCCGCCCCGCCCCGGTGCCAGGTAGACCTGCTCTCTGGCGGCAGCCCAGGAGAAGGGTAGACTTGTTATCCCAGCGCCACCAGCCGCTGCGGCGCCCAGTCCGGTGGCTGCAGGTGAATGCTGCCGGCCGGCAGGCCCCGGTGTCAGATTGACCTCGCCTCCGGCGGTTGCCCAGGAAAAGGGTAGACCTGTTCATGCCAGCACTGCCACCGCTGCTGCAGCGCCCATGCTGGTGGCGGAAGGCAAAACCTGCCGGCCGGCTCGCCCCTGTGCTGGATAGACCTTGTCGCCAGATGTCGCCCCGGAAAAGGGTAGACCTGTTCACCGGGGCGCCCCAAGACGCCGTGGCGCCCTCTCTGGTGGTGGAGGGCGGAGACTGCTGGCCAGCCAGCCCCAGTGCCGGGTAGATCTGGTCTCTGGCATCCACCATGAAAAAGGGTAAACCTTTTCAACCCAGAGCCAACAGCAGCTGTGGTGTCCCCTCTGGCAGTGGAGGGAGGATGCCATCGGCCGGCCGGCCGGCTCCGGTGCCAGGTAGACCTGCTCTCCGGTGGCCGCCTCGGAATAGGGTAGACCTGTTCACCCCGGGGCCGCCCACTGCTGCGGCGCCCTCTCTGGCGGCGGCAGGCGGACGCCGCCGGCAGGCGGGCCCTGGTGCCAGTTAGACCTCGTC
This sequence comes from Muscicapa comitata, assembly GCA_027123655.1. Classification (NCBI taxonomy): domain Eukaryota; kingdom Metazoa; phylum Chordata; class Aves; order Passeriformes; family Muscicapidae; genus Muscicapa; species Muscicapa comitata. The sequence goes on from JAOTIY010001667.1 coordinate 2,346, forward strand.
GCCGGCGGCCGTCCCAGAGAACGGTAGACCTGTTCACCACGGCGCTGTGGCAGTAGGCAAATTCAGGCAGCCGGCCAGACCCAGAGCAGGGTAGACCGGGTCTCCGTTAGTGGCCCAGGAGAAGGGTAAACCTGTTCATTCCGGCGCCGCCAGCCTCTGCGGCACCCCCTCCGGCGGCGGCAGGAGGACGCTGCCAGCCGGCCGGCCGCAGTGCAGGGTAGACATGGTCTCTGGCGGCTGCGCCAGAGAAGGGTAAACCTGTTCACCACAGCGCCGCCAGATGCTGCTGCGCCCTCTCTGGCGGTGGCAGATGGGCAACTCTGGCCGGCCGGCCCCGGTGCCTAGTAGACCTGGTCTCCGGCGGCCGCCCTAGGGAAGGCTAAAGCAGTTCACCCCAGTGCCACCAGCCGCTGCTTAGCCCACTCAAACGGTGGCAGGCAGACGCCGCCAGCCGCCCACCTCCGGTGCTAGGTAGACCGGGTCTCCTGCAGCCGCCCAGGAGAAGGGTGGAATTGTTAACCCCAGCGCCGACAGCCGCTGTGGCGCCTTCTCCAACAGGGAGAGGCGGACAGTGCCGGCCGGCCAGCCCCGGCGCCAGGTAGACTTGGTCTCCAGCAGCTGCCCCAGAATAGGGTAGACCTGTTGACGCCGGGGACCCACCTCCGGCAGTGGCAGGCGGACTGCACCAGCCAGCCAGCCCCGGTGCCGGGTAGACCTGGTCTCCGGTGGCCGCCCCGGAGAAGGGTAGACCTGTTCACCGCGGAGCCACCAGGCCCTGCGGCGCCCCCTCAGGTGGCGATAGGCAAACTCTGCAGGCCAGCAAGCACCGGTGCTGGGTAGACCTGGTCATCCTCGGCCGTCCTGGAGAAGGGTAGACCAGTTCATTTTTGCGCCACCCACCGCTGCGGCGCCCCCTCTGTCGGCGGTAGGCAAACTCTGCCGGCTGGCAAGCCCCGGTGCCAGGTACACCTGGTCTCTGGCAGCCGCCACGGAGAAGGGGAGACCTGTTCACCCCAGCGCCGCCTGCCGCAGCGGCGCCCGCTCCGGCGGCGTCAGGCAGACGCCACCGGCCGGCCAGCCCAGGTGTCGGGTAGACCTTGTCTCCGGCGGCCGCCCCGGAGAAGGGTAGACTTGTTCACCCCGGCGCCGCCCGCTGCTGTGGCACCCACGTTGGTGGCAGTAGGCAAAACCCGCTAGCCGGCGCGCCCCGGTGCCGGATAGACCTGGTCTCCAGAGGTCGCCCCGGAGAAGTTTAGACCTGTTAACCCGGGCGCCACCCGCCTCTGCTGCGCCCCACTGGTGTCAGCAGGTAAAATCCGCTGGCCGGCCAGCCCCGCTGCTGGGTAGACCTGGTCTCTAGCAGCCGCCCCAGAGAAGTGTAGACAGGTTCATTTTTGTGCCGCCAGCAGCTGCAGCGCCCCCTCCGGCACCGTCAGGCGGACACCCCCAGCAGGCCAGGTCCCATGATGGGTAGACCCGGTCACCGGGGGCCGCGCCGGAGAACGGTAGACCTGTTTACCCCGGCGCCGCCAGCCGCTGCGGCACCCCCTCCGGGGGTAGCAGACGGTCACTGACGGCCGGCCGGCCCCGGTGCCAGGTAGACCTGGTCTCCAGCGACAGCCGCGGAGAAAGGTAGACTTGTTAATTCCAGCGCCGCCTACCTCTGCTGCACCCCCTCTGGCGGCAGTAGGCAAACTCCGCCAGCCGGCCAACCCGGTGTCGGGGAGACCTGGTCTCTGGAGGCCGCCCCGAAGAAGGGTAGACGGGTTCATTTTTGTGCCGGCCCGCCAGCCGCGGTGCAGGGTATACATGGTCTCTGGCGGCTGCCCCAGAGAAGGGTAAACCTGTTCACCATGGCGCCGTCAGCCACTGCAACGCCCCCTCTGGCAGCAGCAGGCGGACACCACCGGTGGGCTGGCCCCGCTGCCAGATAGACCTGGTCTCCAACGGCCACCCCAAAGAAGGGTAGACCTGTTCACTGTGGCACTGCCAGCTGCTGTGGCACCCCCTCTGGCAGCGGTAGGCAAAATCTGCCGGCCGGCCAGCCCAGGTGTTGGGTAGACTTGGTCTCCGGCAGCCGCCCCAGAGAAGGGTAGACTGTTCATTCCGGCGCCGCCCGCTGCTGCAGCGCCCCCTCCGACTGCAGTAGGCGAACACTGATGGCCGGCTGGCCCTGGTGCCAGGTAGACTTGGTCTGCGGCGGCCGCCCTGGAAAGGGGTAGACCTCTTCACACCGGTGCCGCACAGCTGTGTCGCCATTGCCGGTGGCGGCAGGAGGACGCTGCCATCTGGCCAGCCCCAGTGCCGGGTGGACCTGCTCTCTGGCGGCTGCCCCGGAATAGAATAGATATTTTCACACCAGCGCCACCACAGCTGCGGCACCCCCTCTGGCCGTGAAAGGCAGATACCGCCAGCCGGCCGGCCCCAGTGCTGGGTTGACCTGGTCTCTGGCGGCCGCCCTGGAGAAGAGTAGACCTGTTCACCCCGGCGCCGCCAGCCACTGCGGCGCCCCGTGCAGCATCAGCAGGCGGATGCTGCCAGCCGGCCGGCCCCGGTGCCGGGTAGACCTGGTCTCTGGCGGCCGCCCTGGAGAAGGGTAGACCTGCTCACCCCAACGCCGCCCGCTGCTGCGGCGCCCCCGCTGGTGGCAGCAGGCAAAATCCGTCAACCAGCCGGCCTTGGTGCTGGGTAGACCTGGTCTCCAGCGTCCAAAGGGGAGAAGGGTAGAACTGTTCCCCTAGGCGCCCCCTGGCTCTACGGCGCCCCCGCTGGCGGCGGTAGGCAAACTCCGCCAGCCGGCCAGCCCCGGTGCCAGGTAGACCTGGTCTCCGGCGGCCACCCCGAAATAAGATAGACCTGTTCACCCCGGCGACACCACAGTTTCCTTGCCACTTCCGGCGGCGGCAGGAGGATGCCGCCGTCCGGCCAGCCGCAGTGCCAGGTAGCCCTGGTCTCTGGCGGCTGCCCCGGAGAATGGTAGAACTGTTAACCCCGGCGCCGCTGAACACTGCGGCACCCCCTCCAGCGGTAGCAGGTGGATGCCACCGGCCAACCGACCCCAGTGCTAGGTAGACCTCGCCTTTGGCGGCCGCCCCGGAGAAGGGCAAACTGTTCACCCCAGTGCCGCCATCCGCTGCGGCGCCCCCTCCGGCGGCAGAAGGCAGACGCCGCTGGCTAGTCAGCCCCGGTGCCAGGTAGACCTCACCTCAGGCGGCCGTCCTGGAGAAGGGTAAAACAGTTCACCCCGGCGCTGCCACCACTGCGGCGCCCCCTCCGACGGGGGCAGGCGGATGCCGCAGGCTGGCCAGCTCCGGTGCCGGTTAGACCTGGTCTTTGGCAGCCGCCCTGGAGAAGGGTAGACCTGTTCACCCCATTCCGCCCGCTGCTGCGGCACGGTCTCCGGCAGCAGCAGGCAGTTGCTGCCGGCCGGCCGGCCCCAGTGCTGGGTAGACCTGGTCTCCGGCAGCCGCCCCAGAAAAGGGTAGACCCGTTCAGCCCGGTGACGCTCACCACTGAGGTGCCATCTTTGGCGGCGGTAGGCGGACGCTGCCGAATGGCCGTCCCCGGTGCTGGTAGACTTGGTCTTCGGCAGCCGCCCCGGAGAAGGGTAGACCTGTTCACTGTGGTGCCGCCCGCCGCTGCGGCGCCATTTCCGATGGCGCCAGGCAGACACCGCCAATTGGCCGGCCCCAGTGCCAGGTCGACCTGGTCTCCGGTGGCCGCCCCGGAGAAGGGTAGACCTGTTCAGCCCGGTGCCGCGGGCCGCTGCGGCACCATCTCAGGTGGTGGCAGGCGGACGCCGCTGTCTGTCCGGCCCTGGTGCCGGCTAGACCTGGCATCCTCATGCTATCCTGGAGCCGGGGAAACCCCACAGCCCCATATCACTTCGAGCTGAATGGCTTTCTAGCAGCCCTGTCTCTCCCAGCAAAACAGATTTCAAGACCAAGAAATATTTTCGACAACTTTTTTTTTTAATTAATTTTATTTTGTTTTATTTTGATTTCTGTTTATTTGTTTTTTCCTTTTCTTTTTTTTTTTTTTTTTTAACCTATGAATGCCACTTCTATTTACTTGGAACAAAAATCTTTTATGGAAAATAAAATTCTTGGCAAATCTTATTTGTTTTCCCTTTGCACCCGGGCCACTCCCAGCCAAACTGACGGGCACCCTGTGCCCTGTGCTCGGCCTGCTGAAGCACTGACCCGCACGATACATCCCTATGACCCCTCCCTCCCTCCCCCTAACCCCAGAGACTGGTGCAGAAGCAGGGCTGGCGGTGGGTTGCGAGTGGTGGCGGGAGGATTGGCGTAGTCTGTTCCTTTTCAATGAAACTTTCTGTTCAGCTCTCTCTGAGCCTTTTGGTCTGGTGGCGTTCCTTCCCGCTCGGCCACGGTTCCGCTCAAACCTGCGTCAGGGCGGCAGCGCGGCGGGCAGCTGAGGGAGTGAGCGATGCAGAAATGAGTCCGGGAGACGGGCTGCTGTCTATTTGGGCACAGGGAGGGGGCGCGAGAACACTGCCGGCTCCTCTCGGGGAGCGGTTGGAGAAGCAAGGTGCGGGCAGGAGGTCAAGGGAGCCTGCTGGGGCTGGGGCTGAGGCTGGGGAAGTGCCCGGTGGAGCTCGGCAGTGGCCGCTAGGGTGTGGAGCCGGCAAGGACAGCGACGCAGGCCGGGAGCAAAAGTCGCCCGCCTTGACGTTGTGGCTTTTGAGGAGGGGGAAGAGCGGACGTGAGCAACAGCGTGTGCGCAGCTGCGTGTCCATGCGGCCCTACCAGACGTGCAGGTCGCCTGTCAAAGGCGTGCTCGCCAGGCGGGACAGGGCAAGGGGGCCGCTCGTCTGATGGACGAGAGACAGCGCCGCTTGTTCAGCGGTAAGGGCGGCTGAAGGTAACAGCTCTACCCCGGCATTAGCTGCCAGAGACTAAGAGCGGCGGAGGGCAACAGGTCTACCCCACAGCAGGCCGCCAAAGACTAAGACCGGCCGACAGTAACAGGTCTTCCCAGCCATCGGCCGGCAATGGCTAAGGTAAGCGGCGGGCAACCGGTCTGCACGCCAATAGGCCGGTACGGACCCAGGGCGACGGAGGGAACTGGTCTACCCGGCATTAGGCCGGGTCGGAGCCAGGGCGGCTAAGGACAACTGGTCTACCCTGGCGTCAGCCGCCAATGACTAAGGCCGGCCAATGGCAACAGGTCTACCCAGCTACCGACCGGCAAGAATCGAGGTAAGTGGGGGGCAACTGGTCTACCCCACGGCAGGCCAATGGCAAGGACCCAGGCCGGCCGACAGCAGACACCCAGTTTCAGGCCCAGGGCCCTGGACATGAACATTGGCCATTTTCCCTTGGAAAAATACCACACACACCCAGTTTCTTAATAGCAGTTTGGAGGAAGTGATTGTGTCCCCAAAAGTAGCCAGGGTTCTAAGTGATGGCATCTTTAGTCTAGGAGAAATCCTGATATGTTTGGAATTCTAGCATGCAGACGCCCAGTCTCAGGCCCAGGGCCCTGAAGGCAAACAAGGGCCTATTTCTCTGGGAAATAAACCTCACTTCACCCCTTTTGTAATATCCATTTAGAGGAGGCTTTTGGCACTCCATGAACAGCCAGGGTTCTATGTGGTGGCATCTTTCTTTAGGGAGAAATCCTGATATGTTCGGAATTCTAGCAGGCAGATGCCCAGTCTCAGGCACAGGGCCCTGGACAGGAACATTGGCCATTTTCACTCCCAAAAAAAAACAACACACACCCAGTTCATTAAGAGCAGTTTGGAGGAAGTGATTGTCACTCCCAAAGTAGCCAAGGTTCTAAGTGGTGGCATTTTAATCTGGGAGAAATCTGATCCTTTCGGAATTTTAGCAGGCAGACGCCCAGTCTCAGGCTCAGGGCCCTGCATGCAAACAAGGGCCTAATTCTCTATGACATAAATCTCAGATAACCACTTTTATAATATCCATTTAGAGGAGGCTTTTGGCACTCCATGAACAGCCATGGTTCTAAGTGGTGGCATCTTTCTTCTGGGAGAAAACCTGATATGTTAGGAATTTTAGCAGGCGGACAACCAGTCTCAGGCTGAGGACCCTGGAAACAAACATTGGCCCATCTCCCTCTGAAAAAAACAACATACACCCAGTTCCTTAATAACAGTTTTGAGGACGTATTGTCTCTCAAAACGTAGCCAGGGATCTACGTGGTGGCATCTTTAGCCTGGGAGAAATCCTGATATGTTCGGAATTTTAGCAGGCAGATGCCTAGTCAGGCCCAGGGCCTTGGACACAAATATTGGCCATTTTCCCACAGAAAAAAAACACACCCACCCAGTTTCTGAATAGCAGTTTGGAGGGAGTGATTGTCTCTCCAAAAGTATCCAGGGTTCTAAGTGGTGGCATCTTTAGTCTGGGAGAAATCCTGATATGTTCCGAATTTTAGTAGGCAGATGCCCAGTCTCAGGCCCAGGGCCCTGCATGCAAACAAGGGCCTATTTCTCTGGGAAATAAACCTCACTTCACCACTTTTGTAATATCCATTTAGAGGAGGCTTTTGGCACTCCATGAACAGCAACGGTTCTAAGTGGTGACATCTTTAGTCTGGGAGAAATCCTGATATGTTCGGAATTTTAGCAGACCGACACCCAGCCTCAGGCCCAGGGCCCTGGACACGAACATTGGCCATTTTCCCTCGGAAAAAAACCACACCCTCCCAGTTTCTTAATAGCATTTTGGAGGTCGTGATTGTCTCTCCAAAAGAAGCCAGGGTTCTAAGTGGTGGCATCTTTAGTCTGGGAGAAATCCTGATATGTTCGGAATTTTAGCAGGCAGACGCCCAGTCTCAGGCCCAGGGCCCTGCATGCAAACAAGGGCCTATTTCCCTGTGAAATATAGATCAATTCACCACTTTTTTACTAGCCATTTAGATGAGTCTTTTGACTCTCCATGAACAGCCAGGGTTCTTAGTGGTGGCATCTTTAGTGTGGGAGAAATCATTACATGTTCGGAATTTTAGCAGGCAGACGCCCTGTCTCAAGCCCAGGGCCCTGCATGCAAACAAGGGCCTATTTCTCTGTGAAATATAGATCAATTCACTACTTTTGTACTAGTCATTTAGAGGAGGATTTTGACACTCCATGAATAGCCAGGGTTCTAAGCGATGGCATCTTCAGTCTGGGAGAAATCCTGATATGTTCGGAATCTTAGCAGGCAGAAACTCAATGTCAAGCCCAAGGCCCTGCATGCAAGCAGGGGCCTATTTCTTTGTTAAATACACGTCACTTCACAACATTAGTAATGTCCATTTAGAGAAGGCATTTGGCGCTCCATGAACAGCCAGGGTTATAAGTGGTGGCATCTTTAGTCTGGGAGAAATCATGATTCACTGTGGAAATTTAGCAGGCAGTAGCCCAATCTCAGGCCCAGGGCCCTGCAGGCAAACAAGGGCCTATTTCTCTCTTAAATACACGTCTCTTCACAACATTTGTTATGTCCATTTAGAGGAGGCTTTTGGCACTTCATGAACAGCTAGTGTTCTAAGTGGTGAAATTTTAGTGTGATAGAAATCCTCAAATGGCCGGAATTTTAGCAGGCAGACCCCTAGACTCAGTCACAGGGCTCTCCATGCCGACAAGGGTCTATTTCTCGCTGCAACAAACCTCATTTCACCATGTTTATCACATCCATTTAGATTAGGCTTTTGACACTTCATGAACAGCCAGGGTTCTAAATGGTGGCATCTTTAGTCGGGGGGAAAACATGATTCAATGGGAAATTTAGCAGGCAGAGGCTCAATGTCCAGCCCAGGGCCCTGCATGCAGACAAGGGCCTATTTCTCTTTGAAATATAGATCTCTTCACAACTTCTGTAATATCCATTCAGAGGACGCTTCTGATAATCCATGAACAGTCGGGGTTCTAAGTCGTGGCATCTTTAGTGTGGGAGAAATCATGATTCACTGTGGAAATTGAGTAGGCAGAAGCCCAGTCTCAGGCCCAGGGCCCTGCATGCAAACCAGGGCCTATTTCTCGATGAAATATAGATCACTTCACATATTTTGTAATATCCATTTAGAGGAGGCTTTTGATACTCGATGAAGAGCCAGGGTTCTATGTGGTGGCATCTTGAGTCTGGGAGAAATCATGATTCACTGTGGAAATTTAGCAGGCAGAAGCCAAGCCTCAGGCCCACGGCACTGCATGCATAAAAGGGCCTATTTCCCTGTGAAATATAGATCACTTCCGAACATTTGTGATGTCCATTTAGAGGAGGCTTTTGACACTCCATGAACAGCCAGGGTTCTTAGCGGTGGCATCTTTTGCGTGGGAGAAATCCTGATATGTCCGGAATTTTAGCAGGCAGACGCCCAGTCTCAGATGCAGGGTTCTCTACGCAAACAAGGGGCTATTCCTCCCTTAAATAAACCTAATTTCGCCACTTTTATAATATCCATTTAGAGGAGGCTTTTGGCAATCAATGAACAACCAGGGTTCGATGTGGTGGCATCTTTAGTTTGAAAGAAATCCTGATATGCTCGGAATTTTAGCAGGCAGAATCTTAATGTCAGGTTCAGGGCCCTGCATGCAAGCAAGGGCCTATTTCTCTGTTAAATACACGTCACTTCAGAACATTTGTAATGTCCATTTAGAGGAGGCATTTGGCGCTCCATGAACAGCCAGGGTTCTTAGTGGTGGCATCTTTAGTTTGGGAGAAATCAGGATATGTTTAGAACTTTAGCAGGCAGATGACCAGCGTGAGGCCCAGGGCCCTGCATGCAAACAAGGGCCTATTTCTCTGTTAAATATAGATCACTTCACCACTTTTGTATTATCCATTTGGAGGAGGCTTTTGGCACGCCGTGAACAGCCATGGTTCTAAGTGGTGGCATCTTTAGTCTGGGAGAAATCATGATTCATTGTGAAATTTAGAAAACAGAAGCCCAGTCTCAGGCGCAGGGCCCTGCATGCAAACAAGGGCCTATTTCTCTGTGAAATATAGATCACTTCACAACTTTTGTAATACCCATTTAGAGGACGCTTTTGGCACTCAATGAACAGCCAGGGTTCTAAGCGGTGGCATCTTTAGTCTGGGAGAAATGTGGATATGTTCAGAATTCTAGAAAGCAGAAGTCCGGTCGCAGGCTTAAAGCCCTGCATGCAAAAAAGGGCCTATTTCTGTATTAAATAAAGATCACTACACGACTTTTAAAATATCCATTTAACGGTGACTTTTGGCACACCATGAACAGCCAGGGTTCTAAGTGGTGGCATCGTTAGACCGGGAGAAATCCTGATATGTTCGGAATTTTAGCAGGCAGACGCCCCGCCTCAGGCCCAGGGCCCTGCATGCAAACAAGGGCCTATTTCTCTCTAAAATATAGATCACTTCACCACTTTTGTAATATCCATTTAGAGGAGGTTTTTGGCACTCCATGAAAACCTGAGTTCTAAGTGGTGGCATCTTTAGTCTGGGAGAAATGATGATATATTCGGAATTTTAGCAGGCAGATGCCCAGTCTCAGGCCCAGGGCCCTGCATGCAAACAAGGGCCTATTTCTCTCTAAAATATAGATCACTTCACCACTTGCGTAATATCCATTTAGAGGAGGCATTCGGCACTCCATGAAAAACCTGGGTTCTAAGTGGTGGCATCTTTAGTCTGGGAGAAATGATGATTCACTGGGGGAATTTGGCGGGCAGAAGCCCAGTCTCAGGCCCAGGGCCCTGCATGCAAGCATGGGCCTATTTCTCTGTGAAACAGAGATCACTTCAATACTTTTGTAATATTCATTTAGAGGAGGCTTTTGGCACTCCATGAACGGCCAGGGTTCTATGTGGTGGCATCTTTAGTCTGGGGGTGTCCCAATTTAGGTAAAAATTGGGGAAAGGCCTCCAAAGGAGCGCCCCCCCCCCCCTAGAGAATACAGCCTCCCC
>JAOTIY010001668.1:0-12247 GCA_027123655.1 Muscicapa comitata
GGCTGTCAGTCACCAACCCAGGTTTCTGACTGGTCCCTGCAGCCTCAGGGGAGGCTCCCAGAGAGGGGACTGTTCTCTTGTTTCAGGCCCTCGTGGTCTTCAAGAGGCTCTCCTGGGGGCTGGGCTCCCCTCCCCCTCCCTGCTCCACGTGTCCCCAGCACACCAGTGTCAAACCCAGACAGTTGAACACAGAGTTGATAACAGAGATGTTTTTGTTATTGCTGAGCATGGCTTGCACAGAGCCAAGGCTTTTTCTCTTTTTCATGCTGCCTAGATGTCAACAAGGCTGGGGGTGCATGGGAAGTTGGGAGGAGACACAGCCAGGACAGGTGACCCAATCTGACCAAAGGGATATTCCAGACCACATGACATCATGCTCAGTATATAAAGTGGGGGGAAGAAGGAGGAAGGGTGGGGAGGGGGACATTTGGAGTGATGGCATTTGTCTTCCCAAGTCACTGTTATGCATGATAGGGCCCTGCTCTCCTGGAAATGGCGGAACATCTGACTGTCCATGGGAAGCAGTGAATTAATTCCTTATTTTGCTTTGTTTGTGTGAGTGGATTTTCCTTTCCCTATTAAACTGTCTTTATCTCAACCCATGGGTTCTCCAGCTTTTACCCTTCTGATTCTCTCCTTGATCCTGCTGGTGGGGGAGTGAGCAAGTGGCTGCTTGGGGCTTGGATGCTGGCTAGGGTTAAACCACAACAAACACACAGAAATCCACTACTCTAGTGCTAACACCATGCCACTAAAATATGAAGTGTAATGATAGCAGTAGCTAGTCATGTTTGACCTACTTTATACATTTTTACAGAAGAAAAAGAACAGACAGAAATTCACTTCAGGGATTCAGAGGCATCTCCAATATCAAATTTTGAATATATCATAAACAAAACATCATCGTGTTCCTCTGACCAATTTTTTACTAATGAGAATATTTTTCCATATGAGTGTATTGGGTTTATGTGGCAAGATTTTGGTAGACCTGGCAGTGCAGGGATGGCTTCTGAGACAAGACACTAGAAGCTGTTCTCATGTCAGAGATAGTTCCAGCCAGCTCCAAGACAGACCTGCCACTGGCCAAATCTGGGCCAGTGATATTGCTAGAGCCTCTGTGCAAACATATTTAAGAAGGGGTAAAAAAACCTTCACAATGGCAGCTAGAAGTGAGAATATGTGAGAAATAAAATTATGCAGCCAATAAGATTAGTAAAGGAAGAGGGGATCAAGTACTCCAGGCATCTGAACAGAGATTTCCCTGTAGCCCATGAAGGTTAACAGTGGAGCAGATATCCTTCTGCAGCCTGTAGAGGACCCCACAATGGACAAGGTGGATGTGCCCTAAAGGAAGCTCCTGAAAGGAATGGTGGCCTGTGGAGATGAGCCCATGTTGGAGCAGGTTTGTTGGCAGGACCTGTGACCCTGTGGGGACCTATGCTAGAGCAGTCCATTCCTTAGGGACTTCACCCCATGGAAAAAAAAAAAGACACTTTGGAGCAGTGTGAAGAACTGCAGCCACTGGGAATGCCCACACTGGAGAAGTTCATGAAGGACTGTCTCCCGTGGGTGGGACCCCATGCTAGAGCAGGACAAGAACATGAAGAGGAAGAAAAGGCAGAAACAAAGTGTTATGAATTGATGGCAACCCCCATTCCCTGTCTCCCTGTGCTCCTCTGAGGGAGGAAGTAGAAAAGTTGGGAATGAAGCTGAGCCTGGGAAGAAGGGAGGAGTGGGTGGAAGATGTTTTTAGATTTGTTCTTCTTTCTCATTATCCTGCTCTGTTTAATTGGCAATAAATTAAAATAATTTCACCCAGTCAAGTCTGATTTGCCTTTGAAAGTGTGGTGAGTTGACCTTGGCTGGCCTCCAGGTGCCCACCAAGCTGTTCTAACACTCCTCCTCAACTGGATGGGGGAAAAAATTATGACAAAAAGCTTATGAGTTGAAATAAAGACAGGGAGATCACTCACCAATTATGGTCAGAGGCAAAACAGACTGTTGAGGAGTGGGATTGAGAGTGGCTTGGTGGGCACCTGGTGGCTAGGCCAACCCACCACAAAAAGTTATTTCAGAAATAATTTGTTTGCAATGAATACACTAAATATAGCATGCTGATATAGGTATGTGATCTACTGAATAAATACATTAAGAGGCAAAACTAGAAACAAAATACTAGGAGCTACAGGGCTTTTTAAATTTAATTTTTAAATGCAATTTAAAATTTTTAACGCAACAAAAAATAATGGCTGAAAGCTAGAAAGAAATTATCAATATAAGCATATGAGGCCAGAATGTAAATGGTGCAAGTGTGTCTGTCCTTAGTCTCATGGGGATTTTCTGGAAATCCAGTGGGGGCTGTATGGAGCTCCCAGGGACAGAATAGGACATATGTAATTCTGTCTACTGTGCAACACTGAAACTTATCTCTTTTCCTGGGAAGGGATAGAAACAAGACATGATGCTTCACAGATATGGAACAGAAGGAATCAGGAGGCAGAGTCTTGGGGGATAGAGGTTAATGAGAGTACAAGACCCCCCCCAAATCCTCTAAACTTCCACCCCACTAGTTAATTCATAATTTACCAACATTTTTAACAGTGATAGTACTTGAACATTTGATTGACTGATTAAACAGATTATTCACCTTCTTGTGTTTGGAAGCCTAGACTAAATGCCTTTTTCACCAAACAAGCCACTGTGTTCAGGAGAAGAATTGAATAAAAATGTCAGGCCTGTCTGATTAAAAGGTCAGACTAGGTGATTTAATTTTCTAATATAGCATAAAGATCCATGTATCTCTGATTTTTTAATCTGAAGCAGTTTGCTCATTTTAGGATGAATTCAGCTATAAAAACTGTTCTGCCAATTACCAGAGGGGTGAGAAAAGAAGGAAAAAATTCCTTTACCTAGAAAGAGGTTGGCTGTTTGAATGAATAAAATCTTATTTAAAACTACTTTCCAAATCACAACTACTCCAGCTTAAAATAAGGCTATGGAAGCTTACATATTTTTATATTTTTTTTCTCTTAAAAGAACTATACTTCCTCCAAGACTATACTATCAGGATTTGACAATACTATTGGCCCTTCATTCTTTTTCTCCCACTCCATTATCAAATGATTTATTTTAGAAAGGTCCCATGCTTGCTTTTCCATCAGGAGAATGCTTAGCACACTGTATTTAGTACCAGGAGTATTCATTAATTAATCCAGAAGTATTAAATTATTAATTAATTCATATTGGCTTTGTTTTTATTTCCATGTACCTTTTGACATTAACCATCAGTAACCTACCCAGGCTCATCATTCAAGTACGATACATGTGATATAATTTCAAATTGCTACACTGTATTAATAGAATTATCAGGAAGAGCTAAAATCTTATCAGTTACGATTGATTCGCTAGTTACAAAAATGCAATCATTTGATTAATGACAGTAAATAAAACAAAATAAAGTTGTTTATTGTAAACAGTGAAACAGAACTAAATCTTGATATGGCAAAAGTGTCAGAGGTTATAAAAAGCCCATGCCTGGTTCGTCTTCATGCGAAAATGATCCAAAATTAATTCAAAATATTTGAATACATTTGATGAATATTAGATTAAGAAGAAGGTCTGGCTACATATTATTGTGATCTCTTAAATTGTCTATACAAGTATGAAAAAATATTATGATGGTGCAGGTAGAATTAGGATTAAAAGTGAAATGTACCAGGTAAAAAACAAGAAAAATTGAACTGGTATGTTGCCCTAGTTTACCTGGTTTATTTAAATCTTCTAGCAAATTTAAAGTAGCATGTGTTTGATGTCACAGTTTAAACTGAACTGTTTAGGTTTCAATTGACTATCGCTTGTATGAGTTGAACCCTATATATCAAGAGCCTTAAATTCATTAGAGATGTCAAGAACTAATTAGAGTTCTCAAGACTGGTGGCAGCCCTTGCTGTAGTGATCATGCTGTGATGGAATTCACAATCTTGAGGGATATGGGCCAGGTGAAGAGTTGAGTCAGGACTTTGAATTTTAAGAGAGCAAAATTTCAGTTGTTTAAGGAATTAGTGGATGGTACTCCCTGGGAAACTGCCCTCCGGGATAAAGGAGCTGAACAGAGTAGGTAGCTCTTCAAGGACATTATTCTTAGAGCACAAGAGCTCTTGATTCCCACATGCAAGAGATCAAGCAAGGAAGGCAAGAAACCAGAATGACCTAGTAAGGACCTCCTGGTCAAACCTAAAGTACGAGAAGGAAATGCACAGGCTATGGAAACAGGGACATGGGAACATGGAAGGAATATAGGGATGCTGCCTGAATGTGTAGGGATGGGATCAGGAAAGCTAAGGCACAGCTGGCACTGAATTTGGCAAGGGATGAGAAGAATGAGAAGGGCTTCTACAGGTATGTTGGCCAGAAAAGAAAGATTAAAGAAAATGTACTCTCTTCTCCAGCCTGATAAATAGCACAGGAGAACTGGTGACAACTGACATAGAAAAGGCTTAGGTGCTCAACAATTTTTTTTTTGGCCTCAGTTTTTGATGAAAATCTCTCTTCCCACATATCTCAAGCCCTGAACCTCAAGGCAGTAACTGGAGGTTAGAAGTCCCTCCCATCATAGGAGAAGATTGGTTTATGACCACCAGAGGAACCTGAGTGCACACAAGTCCATGGGACCCAACAAGTTGCATGACAGGGTCCTGAGGTAATTGGCTGATACAGTTGCCAAGTCATTCTGCATTATATTTGTCATGGCAGTCAGGAAACGATCCTGGTGAAAGGAAAAAGGGAAACATTGTACCCATTTAAAAAAAAGGTAAAAAGGAGGACCCTGGAAACAACCGACCAGGCAGCCTCACTTCTGGCCTGGTAAGATCATGAAATGCATTGTCCTGAAAAGTATTGAGTCAAGTATTATTTAGCTTATTCATCAATAACTTGGATGAAGGGATAGAGTGCCTTCACCACAGGTTTGCTGACCATACAAAACTGTGAGGAGTGGCAGATACTCCAGAGTGCTATGCTGCCATTCAGAAGGATCTCAACAGACTGGAGAGATGGGCAGAGAAGAACTCTGAAATTCAACAAAGGCAAGTACACAGTCTTGCACCTGGTAAGGAATAACCCCAGGCACCAGTACAGGCTGAGGGTGACCTGCTGGAAAGCAGCTCTGCAGAGAAGGACCTGGTGGACAGCAAGTTGCCCATGAGCCAGCAGTGCCCTTGTGGCCAAGAAGGCAAATGGTATCCTGGGGTGCATCGGGAAGAGCATTGCCAGCAGGTGGAAGGAGGTGATTCTGCCCCTCTACTCAGCCCTGGTGAGGCCACATCTGTAGTGCTGTGTCCAGTTCTGGGCTCCTCAGTACAAGACAGACATGGAGATCCTCAACCAAGTCCAGTAGAGGGCTATAAAGATGGTTAGAGGACTGGAACAACTCACTTATGAGTAAATGCTCAGGAAGCTGGGCCTGTTCAGCTTGGAGAAGAGACAACTGAGGGGATCTTACCAATGTATATAAGTATCTAAAGGGAGGGTGCCAAGAGGATGGGACCAGGCTCTGCTTGGTGGGGCCAAGCAATAAGATGAGAATCAACGAGCAGAAACTGGAACACAGGAAGTTCCAACTGAACAGTAGGAAGAACTTTACTGTGCAGGTGACTGAGCATTGGAACAGGTTGCCCAGAAAGATTGTGGAGTCTCCTTCCCTGGAGATATTCAAGAACTGTCTGGATAAAATCCTAAATAATGTATTCTAGGGCCCTTGCTTGAGCAGAGAGGTTGGACTAGTCAACCTTCAGTGGTCCCTTCCAACTTACCCATTCTGTGATTCTGCATATGTCAAAACATGGAAAACGAGGTGATTAGAGACACAACCAACATGATTTCACCAAAGGCAAATCATGTCTGACTAATCTAGTGGTCTTCTACAATGGAGTGACTGCATCAGTGGAAAAGGGAAGAGCTATGGATGTCATCTATCTGGACTTCTGTAAGGCCTTTGAAATCATCCCCCAAAACATTCTGGCCACTGTTAAATTGGAGAGATATGGGTTTGATCAACGCACTGTTAGATAGATAAGAAACTGTCTGGATGGCCATGTCTGAAGATTTACAGTCAATGGCTCCATGTCCAAATGGAGATCAGTGACTAGTGGTATCCCTCTGGGGTTCATACTGGGACCAATACTGTTTAATATCTTCATCAACATAACACACAGTGGGATTGAGTGAACCCTCAGCAAGATTCCAAATGACACCAAACTGAGTGATTCAGTTGGTTTGCTATGTAGCATCCAGAGGGACCTTGACAGGCTTGAGGAGTGGACCCATGCAAATCTCATTAATTTCCCCAAGGCCAAGTGCAAAGTACTGCACCTGGGTCAGAGCAATCCCCGGTATCAATACAGACTGGGGAATGAACAGATTGAGGGCAGCTCTGTGGAGAAGGACTTGGGGATTCACTGGTGGACAAAGAATTGGCCATGAGCTGGCAATGTGCACTTGCAGCACAGAAAGACAATCACATCCTGGGTTGAATGAAAAGAAGCATGTCCAGCAGGTCAAATGAGGTGATTCTCCTTCCCTAATGTGCTCCTGTGAGACCCCGCTTAGAGTACTGCATTCAGCTCTGAGGTCCCCAGAACAAGCAAGACTTGTTAGAGTGGTTCCAGAGGAGGGACACAAAGATGATTAGAGGGCTGGAACACCTTTCCTATGAGGAAAGACTCAGAGAGTTGGGGATGTTCAGCCTGGAGAAGACTCTAGGTAGTCTTTCAATACTTAGAGGGCTTATAAGACAGGGACAAACTTTCTAGTAGGGCCTGTAGCAGTAGGACAAGGGGCAAGAATTGAACACTGAACGAGGGTAGGTTTTGATTAAACATAAGAAACTATTTAAAATGAGGGTGGTGAGACAATGAAACAGGTTGCACAGAGAAGTTGTGGATGCCCCATATCTGGAAGTGCTCAAGGTCAGGTTGATCAGGTCTTTGAGCAACCTGATCTAGTGTAAGATATCCCCGCCCACACTGTGTTCGGTTTTGGGCTCCTCACTACAGGAAAGACGTTGAGGTGCAGAGAAGGACAAGGAAGCTGGTGAAGGGTCTGGAGAGTTAGTCATATGAGGAGCAGGGCTGAGAGAGCTGAGGTTGTTTAGCCTGGAGAAGAGGAGGTTCAGGGGAGACCTTATCACTCTCTACAACTACCTGAAAGGAAGTTGTAGCAAGATTTTCAGTCTCATCCACATTCTTATGCATGCAAGCATCCCCAGTGAACTGCACTGGTTTTGGCTGGGATAGAGTTAATTTTCTTCACAGTAGCTGGTATGGGGCTGTGTTTTGGATTTGTGCTGAAAACAGTGTTGATAACACAGGGATGTTTTAGTTATTGCTGAGCAGGGCTTACACAGAGTCAAGGCCTTTTCTGCTTCTCATGCTGCCCCACCAGTGAGTAGGCTGGGGCTAGACAAGAAGTCAGGAGGGAACACAGCTGGGACAGCTAACCCTAACTGACCAAAGGGATACTCCATACCATATGATGTCACGCTCAGCAATAAAACTAGGGGAGACATTGGCAGGGGGGGCCACTGTTTGGGGACTGACTAGGCAGCTGGACTGGCTCAGTCAGTTGGTGAGCAATTGCTTTCATTTCCATCATTTGTCTTTCTTGGATTTTATTTGTATTCTCTTTGTTATTTTTTATTTTCCTTATAATTTTTTATTCCTATCAGTATTATGACTATTTTTTCCATTTTAAAATTAGTAAACTGTTTTTATGCCAACCCACAAGTTTTCTCCTTTTTATTCTTCTGATTCTCTCCCCCATCCTGCTGGGTGAGAGTGAGTGTCTGTGTGGTGCTTAGTTGCCAGCTGGTATTAAATCATGACAGCATTATACTATTTACATGTACAGAGTTAAGCTAAATGTAAATATTTGCAAGACAAACCCATGTATTATTGATTCTGCCAACATAATATGCTTTTTGCTATAGAAACATGTCAGCATGCCAGAACATCACAGTGATTAAGAAATATCCCCAAACATTTAACATAATTCTGAAGTACTTACTGTCGCTGGGGAGGCCCGTGTTGTATGAGTCACTGAATGACCAGAATTTTCCATTGAATTGCCAATCAGATAGGTCCCTCCTGAGTTGCTAATGAGCTGTCCTCCTGCAACACCCATCTGAATCCCTCCGGTGCCCACCATACTATGAGAGGAGACCACTGTAGTTGCCTGTGCAGAACTTCCTTCGAAGTAATTTCCCCCAGTGTTTTGGCTATACATCTGGGTTTCCGTGTAAGGATAAGTCGTTCGACTTCAGAAAAAGAAAATAAAAGAAGTAGTAGTTATTTATTTGAATTGTTTAAGTGAGGGAAACATCATTGTAGAAAAGAGTGTACAGTTGCTATAACCAAACTTAACAGGATTGGCAAAAAACCCCCGCATCTACACAAAATAACATTTCATATGTCAAAGTACTGAGTAATTAACTTGGACCCACTGTTAAAATAAGTATTCATTAAACTTAACAGAAAATGGTTTTTGCCCCATCTGAAGATGGGTGGAGAAAAGTATTACAAAAATTGAAG
This sequence comes from Muscicapa comitata, assembly GCA_027123655.1. NCBI lineage: Eukaryota > Metazoa > Chordata > Aves > Passeriformes > Muscicapidae > Muscicapa > Muscicapa comitata. Next base: position 8,586 of record JAOTIY010001668.1, read on the forward strand.
ATATGAGAGGAAGATCTCATTCAAGTAGTAATATATTATACAGTAATTTTAAAAACTGTTGTAATTTTTAAAATCCTCCAGTCAAAGTTGGATTTTTATTTATATGACATTTATTTTGTATACTGTTTTCAGCTGAAATAGAAGTAATTTTCTTCCTAGAAGTTGGTACAGTGCTGTGTTTTGGATTTGGGATGACAATAATGTTGATAATGCACTGATGTTTTAGTTGTTGCTATGTAGTGCTTATACTATGTCAAGGACTTTTCAGCTTCTCATATCCAGACAGCAAGAAGGCTGGGGGTGCACAAGAAGCTAGGAGGGGGCACAGGCAGGACAGCTGACCCAAACTGACAAAAAGGATATTCCATATGTGAGCTCACAGCTCAGGAAGCCAACCACGTCCTGGGCTGCATCAAAAGGAGAATTGGCAGCAGGTTGAAGGAGGTGATTCTCCCCCTCTACTCATCTCTTGTGAGATCCCATCTGGAGTAATGAGTACAGTTCTGGTGCCCCCAACATAAGAAGGACATGCAACTGTTGGAGCAAGTCCAGATGAAGGTCATGAAGTTGATAAGAGGACTGGAGCACCTCCCCTACAAACACAGCTGAGGAAGTTGGGGCTATTCAGCCTGGAGAAGAGAAGGTTGCATGAAGACCTCATAGTAACCTTCCAGTATCTGAAGGGACATACAGGGAATTGGGAGAGGGATTCTTCATCAGGAACTGTAGTGATAGGACAAGGAGAAATGGGTACAAATTGAAAGAGGGGAAATTTAGGTTAGGCATAAGAAAGAAATTCTTTACTATGAAGGTGGTGAGGCACTGGAACAGGTTGCTCAGAGAGGTTGTAGATGCCCCAACCCCAGCAGTGTTCAAGACTAGGTTGGATAAGGCCTTGAGCAACCTGATCTAGTGGGTGGTGTCCCTGCCCATGGCAGGGGACTTGGAACTAGATGATCTTTAAGGCCTCTCTCAACTCTTAACATTCTATGATGTCATGCCCAGCATATAAACTGGGAGAAGTTCACCAGGAGGCTGGAATCACAGCTCAGGGATGGGCTGGGCATCAGTCAGCAAGTGGCGAGCCATTGCATTTTGCATAATTTGTTTTGTATGTTCTATATTTTTCTCTTCTTTTTTTATCTTAGTAAACTTTCTTGATCTCAACTCATGAGGTTTACTATTCATAAAATCACTGAATTATCGAATCATCAAGGTTGAAAAAAACCTTTAAGATCGTCAAGTCCAACCGTCAACCTCAACAATTGTCAAGTCCAACTGTCAAACCATTTTTCCCAATTTTCTTCCCCATCCCACTGCAGGGAGGGAGGAGTGAATGAACAGCTGTGTGGTGCCTAGTTGCTGGCTGGGGTTAAAACACAACAACTGTATACATTACAAAACTGTAAACATGACAAAAAAATGTCAGCCAAAAGGGTCCTATATACAAGAGTCCTATAATTGCTTTGATTTCAAATTCACTGAAATTCTCTGGGTGAAGCTTGAAATTCTGAGCTCATTTGTATTTTAAGACATTCAGTTCTTTCAGCTGAGTGAAATTTTAAATTGGACAGCAATATGTACAGTGTTATTATGAAAAAGGAGGAAAAACTAAAATATAACTACAATTTGTGAATGGATTTGTGAAGGGAGTAGAAAAGTCAAAGGAACAGCAGCAATTTTACACAATTCTTTCCAACTATTAAACATTTGTGCCTCATGAAACCGGTAATCTTTGTGGGAGGTTAAGACTTTTGCTTTTTTTTTTCTTTTTCTCTCAGGGAATTTTCTCCCATTTGTTTCCAAGAAATCGGTACTTAAAAGAGACAAAAGAAGTGTCCAAGGTGGGGGGAAGGGGTGCAGCTGACTGCAGCCCCTTAGCCAGGGGCTTTTCTCTTGGGAAGGGCAGAGATACCTCGAGATTTTGGCTGGGGGTGAGGGGCTGGGCTCAGCTCGGAGCTCTCTCTCCCTCTCGGGATTGGAGGGGAGACAGGCTGCTGTCGCTGTGGGAAGAATTTGCTACCACTGCAGAGTCCCATCTCGTACTATTTTCTCCTACTGTGAGTTTTGGGTTAGTCTTCTGGCAGCTGAGTGAACGGACTCTGTGTACGCTATTGTCAATTTGGTAGTAAGTTACATTGACTCCTAATCTATACTATTTCTTTGCTAGATATAATTGAGGTGTCTTTATGTCATGCACTGTTTTATGTAATCTACTAGTAGTTCTTTTAGTTTATACTGTGTAGTAACTCTGTTTAAGACCTTTTGTCTGTTGCTTCATATCTATTCGATAAATAACTCATTTTACAATAGACCTAATCAACCATTCTTAAGAACTTGCACCTCTCTCGACTTTCTGGCCACACTGCTTTTGATGCAGCCCAAGGAGAGAGTTGGCTTTCTGGGCTGCAAGCACACATTGCCAGCACATATGCAGTCTCTCATCCACCAGCACCCTCAAGTCCTTCTCAGCAGGGCTGCTCTGGATCAGTTCATCCCCCAGTCTATATTAACACCAGGGTTCGCCTGGACTCAGGTGCAGCACCAGCACTTGGTCTTGTTAAATCTTATGAGGTTCTCATGGGCCTGGTTCTCAAGCTTGTCCAGGTTCCTCTGGATGGCATCCCATTCTTCAGGTGTGTCAACTGCACCACTCATCTTGGTGTCATCTGCAATTCTGCTGAGGGTGTACTTGATCCCTTTGTCTGTGTCATTGATGAAGATACTAAATAACACTGGTCCCAATATGGACCCCTGAGGGATACCACTTGTCACTGATGTCCATCAGGACTCTGAGCCATTGATCACTACCCTCTGGATGCAACTGTCCAACCAATTCCTTATCCACCTAACAGTCCACCCACTGAATCCATCTCTTCAATTTAGAGACAAGGATATGGGAGACCATGTCAAAGGCTTTACTAATGCCAAATTGATTATTTGTCTTTTGTTTTTAATATATTCTCTGTATTCTTTACATATATATTTGTATCTCTGTAGCCTATTATTGTATTTGTAGTTAGCTCCAGTATTTTTTCCCTAGCCTGATAGGCAGAAATAGAAAACATTCCAAAGGCTCCAAGCTGGGGATCTATCCTGGTTTAGGGCAAATTTGGGAGGAAATCTCAGAATGAGGGCCCTCAACTGGTTCGGGGAGAAAATATTCTCTCAGAGAGAAGTGGGAAAAAACCTGTTTATTTAACTGACAAAGCACTTCCAGTCACAAAATTGAAAAATACCAAACAGCAAAACCTCTCGCCACTCTGAAGGTGTAGCTGCCACTCTGAAGGTGTAGCTGCCGGGGCTAGGATGGTTCTAGCTTCTGGCTGCTACGGGGTCCGGATAGCTTCAGGGGCCTCGCGGCAGAATTCAGCTTCTCAGCTAGCTAGGAATGAGATCTTGGGATTGTAGTAGAGGTTCCGAAGATAGCTTTATTTCTTCAAAGGGTTCTACTAGCAAAATCCGAATACATAGCATAACAAGGGGTTTTTATAGGGTGTAGGAGGATTGAAATCTAACCAGTAAAATTATAAGTTGAAAACTATCAAATTACTTTAAGATTCTAGGTGAGAAAAGACCAATCATTTTGTCACGGTGTGACTGGGGTTTACCAATTTTAATATATTTAATTTCTCTTGGGGATCGAATTTAGGAGTAAAGAC
>JAOTIY010001669.1:0-12213 GCA_027123655.1 Muscicapa comitata
AGATTTCTCCAGGGGCTTAAATCCAGCCCCCAAGACTCCTGGGTACCATGCCAGGGTCTCTGAGACCCCTGCCAGGGGGGTCTGGAGGCATTCAGGGAAGCCAAGGGAACACCCTGGACTCCCACAAGGTGGGGGCTTTGCCTTGGGTGGATGGCCCCCAGGGACTGAGCAGCCTCCCTGATGCTGAGCTGAGGGTTGCAAACAGCTTTGTGCCTCTTTAAAGAGCAAAGGGTTTGTGATGGAAGGGACTGAGCAGCTTGGCATCTCTCTTAGGAGGAGAAGCTGGGCCTGGTTAGTGTGGAGAAGACTTAGAAGGGATCTCATTAATGTGGGCAAACAGCTCAAAGGGGTGTCCAGAGGATGGTGCTGGATGCTTCAGTGGTGTCCAGCAAGCAGATGGGGAGCAATGGCCGCAACTAAAACACAAGAAGTTTCACCTCAACATGGGGAAGAACTTCATTACCCTGAGGATAGCAGAGCCCTGGAACAGCTGCCCAGGGAGGTCATGGGTTCTCCCTCTCTGGAGATGTTCCAAACCCACCTGGACTTGTTCCTTTGTCTCCTGCTCTGGGTGAACCTGCCTTGGAGGAGTTTGGACTGGATAATCTCAAGGTCTTTTCCAACCCCAGCTTTCTGTGATTCTGTGACTTTAGTTTCACAGAATCTCTTAGATTGGGAAAGACCTCCAAGGCTGGCAATTCCAATATGTGACCAGTCCCCACCTTGTCACCCAACTCAGAGCACTGAGTGCCATGTCATTCCTTGGACACTTCCAGGGATGGGGACTCCACTGCCTCCCTGGACAGCTTGTTGCTTAATAATCTTTTTTGTGAAGAAATTATTCCTGAATTCTTTCAAGCAGCATGCTATTTCCTTTATTTTGCTAGTAGTATTTTTTTTTTTTGCCTTTTTGCCTGCACTTTAGGATCCAATCATAAGAAATAGTACTGAAACTGGGGGCTAACAGTGGTTTCTCTGGACAGGAGTAACTTTGAACCACACTGAAAAGGTTGTTCTAGAGGTGATTTCTTTTATCAGGGCAGCACTGCATTCAGAAAATAGTGAGGAGTAAAAAACCCGCTCACTCTGGGAATGGTAAATAAAGATCATTGTAAGAGCAGTGAACCTCTTAGCCATGATTGTGTTCCAACACAGTCTTTTCCAGTGCTCTTAGCTGGTTTGTAAGTAAGGCTTTTGGATGCCATCAAATGTTCTTGTTTGAGGTACAGAGCCACACAAAATTTGATCAGTTCTCACCAAAACTGTTTTCCCTGAGCTTGTGATCCCTTTGGTTATGCGCTATGCTGTTCAAAATTTTCACTAACTTGTTTTATATGTATAGTATTCTGCTACTCTTTTAAGGAAAAATAATCTGGGCTTTCTTCTCCTTCCCCAAAGAAGCTATTGCTTCATGATAAGATTGTGCCATAAGTACTTTAAAGCACTGCAGTAGTTTGAGACTGATATTACAGTATTTTGGGTTGAGAGTGGAAATTTTTCCATAACTTTGAACAGTTGTCCAAGTTAGGCAAGAATAGTGAGCTTTAAAGTGATAGAAACTTGATGAAGACTTGCATCTCTAGTGATGTTTGGAAGATGGGACACTGATCCCCAGAAAGGAATTTGTAAAGGAAGGAGATGCTTAGGAAATATTTGAGAAGGAAATACTTAGCAAATCTGTCAGCAATTGAATGACTTCTATAGCTTAAGAAAAAAACCTCTGTATTTAGCTATTTAGATTTCCAAAGATAAAGTGTAAGGTCATGAATGTATTTACATCTCAGTTAATAAGAATTGAATCAACACCTTGTCTGTTTTCCTGCTGATAGTGAATGTTTTTCTTAATGTTTTTTTTTGTTTTATTTTCTGACAGCATTGAGAAGTTCTGTGCTGAAGGGATCCCTCTTCTGGGTGTGCTAGTCCAGTCTAGACATCTGAGAACAGTAGTCCATGTGCTGGATAAAATTTTACCCTTGTTTTACTCTTGCCAGTATTACCTCCTGAAGAATGAACAGTAAGCATTATGTGTTCATAATATGTTCATTTTTTAATTTTATAAATTTGTTTGTTTAATTTATTCATAGTTGCAGTGAAAGTTAATAATAATCTTTTGGTTTAGACACCTGACAGTCTCCCAAACAAATCCTGAGTAAGATTTGGGTGCTGATGTAGATCAAGAACTGTATTTAGCCCCAATGAGCTGCCTTGAATTACAGGCTGATGTGAAATATTCATACTGTGCCCAGTGTATGGCTGAACTGGAGCAATTAAATCTGCATTGTGGTTGTGAATCAAAGCCTTTCTATGTGTGTCTCACTGGTGCTGCTGAGCTGGTTTTAAATTCTCTAGAAGCAGGCTTTCTATTTAATATGCAGTAGGAGATTTTTAAATTTAATTTAAAATTTAAATTTAATTTAATTTAATTTAAAAATCCCCCTAGGTTTTTATCTTACGTGGAACTGTTCCTTCACCTGGATAGTGGAGTCCCTCAAGGAGTGACCCAGCAGGTTACCCATAAAGTGACACAGCACTTGACAGGAGTGAACTATGGAGAAAATGTTAAGCTGCTCAGTAGTATGATACAGGTAAGAAGATTATTTAAAAAGAAAAAGGAGGAGAGAGTGTATAAAACTAAACTTATTTGTCCGAATTAGTGTTAAAGGTTAGAAAGGATACTGAACCTGGCAGTTCAGTCACAGAGTACCCTGTATCAAGCATTAGTAGTTGGATTCAGTTTCCTGAAATGCTCCTGCTTGAACTTGCCTAAATCTGGCAATACATGTGACACTAACAACATTTGTCTTTCAGACTTCTTGGAAAATTTATTTTCCTATACCAGGTCAAAACTGTTTAAAAAAGGAAATGTAATATGCAGCACTGCTTTCTTGTTTGTGTTATTTGAGGAATGCAGCAGAGATATTAATGTTTGCAAGCTCTGCTTTTTACTATTAATTTCGGGCTCTGGAATGGAAAAATGTTCTTGAGTTAAGGAACAGTAGTGGTTTATTTAAGTGCAGAAAGGTCAAAACCTCTAACATTAGAGAGGGGTAATGGACGCAGACAATCTGGGAAGGCCTTTTGCAGGATCAGCAGCCTGGACTTTGGGAACAGGTGTTGTTTATGCCTGCAGGGGTCCTGCTTAAGGCTTCTGTGTCTGTTCTTGCTGATTGCACAAGGTGCTCTGCTCTCCAGGCTTCAGAATCTGCAGAAGTTTGGAGGCTGAAGATTACAAAGCTGTCCTTACTTGGGTATAGAGAGTGTTTTTGTAAATTACTTAATTTAAGGAGAGACCCACAGCCTCAATCAAGTCAAACAGTTCTCCGATAAATTCTCAAGCTTTACTCAAAGGTGCAAGCTGTTGACCAATTTTCCCTTTTAATTTGTCAGACTCACATTTTTCTGAGTGACCACCCAAATGGAGTGGGGCCAGCTGCAGTCCTGGAGTTCTGGGTGCAGGTGCTCACGAGCCAGCAGCTGTGGCACAGGGACCGGGCCACGCTCTGCCTGCTGGATGACTTGTGCAAAGCTGCTTTTCAGTACAGCCAGGAGGACTGTGTGCAGAAGCTGCTTTACCAGCAGCACAAGGTAAATAGCTGTGGTGTTTCGGTGTGTAAAGTAAATGTGGAGTAAATGGTCAGCTCACGTGTTGTGCAGTCGGATTTTGATGTGAATGTATTTTCCTGAAAGTGCAACAAGAACGACTGTGAAATCCTGGGATGGTTTGGGTTGGGAGGGACCTTTACAGCCCAGTTCCACTGGGACACCTTCCACTATCCCAGTGTGCTCTAAGCCCTGTCCAAACTGTTCTTCAGCACTTCTAGGGATGAGGCAGCCACAGCTCCTCTGGACAGCCAGTCATGATGATGAGTGATGATGGGGTTATCTCATCTTTTTCTGAGTTGATCAAGATCATTTTTTACTTACTTAATTTAAGATTAATGAAATGTCTAATATTTTAATAATGATGATAATAATTACTACTAAAACCAGTTTGAAATACAGTTTTCATTCATGTGAGTTCTATTGTGGTTTGTCTTCTTTGCATTTGCAAATATCTGATGGAGTGTTTAGGACAGAAGTGGAGCTCCCTCTCTTGAAAAAAGCCAGACACAGTCACTGCAACAGGATATTTTCACGAAAATAGAAAGTCCAAGCAGGCATTTCAGTGGTGCCTGGCTGAGTTGAGGTTGGAAAGTAGCAACAGGAGGTGGAAAGGAACTTGGATAAAGATTGAGTGATGCACTTGTAGCTTCTTAATCATCTGGCCAAGAAAAAAACCCAAATGTTTTCTGTTTCTGTGCAGAATGCTTTGGGCTATCACTGTGACAAGGGTATGCTGTCTTCACTGGTCAGCTGGATCGTGGCAGGCAATGTCACACCATCCTTTGTGGAGGGCAATGCCAACTCCTCTCAGGTGAGTGCCATGATGGTTTCTTGTGGTGGGAAGAGCAACATACTGATCCAGGAGTCTGTGTGGTTTTTTTGATTTGTTTTGTTTTTATTATATTTTTTTTTTTTTTTTTTTGTTTTTTTTTTTCTTTTTTTAGATTTCTCTCTTGGTCACTTTTTCTTCCTGTCCCAGAGTTCTCTTGCAAAAAAATCCCAGTTTAGCCTAAGAGAATGCTGTGGGTTTATTGCACTAAAAGGAACATGGATATTTTGCACAGGGACAGTTTATCTAATCTGTCCAAGAATTCATATAATAGGATTTATTAATTAAATTTTCTTCTAATCTACTATTGTTCTTGGTCTGCTTAACAAGACAAGATCTACAAAGCCAAACTTTTCTGTTAGATCAGTTTTCATACGATAAATCTTTTGAATTTGAGTTACTTTCTCTCTGCTTAAGTGAGCTCCTTGTTCAAGCAAACAGGAAAAAAAACCTTGCAGTACCAGAGAGAGATGTGTAGTGCAGGTGGAAGACAGGAGATCTTATTTTACTGAGTTTGAAAAGGTTGTTTCCTCTAGAGCTCTCTGGGTAATTCTGTCAATTGTGTCTGCTTTTCCCCTTCTTTCCCAAGACTGTACAAAGGGGAAATTTGAATTTAAGGATAAAGAGGTTTTGTTGTTGAAATGTGATACTGGTTTTTGCAACTCTGCAATGAGAATCTGTCTTATTCCTCTTAAGAAATCATCAAGCTTCCTGATCCTGCTCCCTGCTGTTTTGTTATCAATATTTCTGTCATTTCTGTGTTGTCCAGGTCTGGTTTGCATGGATGGTGTTAAATATGGAGTCAATATTTGAGGAAGATTCGCAGCTTCGCAGAGTTGTGGAGGGGGAGCTGGTTATCAATGCTTTAACACCTGATCAAGCTTTGAAGGTGAGAGAACTGCTCATCCCTTTTTATTAATTAGAGAGAGCTGCTGGAGAAAAGTTTTCCCTTGTATAATTTAGTTTTTCTCTTATGTACTACTTTTCTACCAGGATAAATAATGCTTTACCTGGCTGTGCAGGAGAAAATATACTGTAGGGAGACTTTCTTATAAATTTTGAGTACATTTAAGTTCCTTTACATTTAAAAGCTACCATGGAAATACCTGATTTTACTATATCAGTATTTACAGAAAACGAATTTGTGTTTTTTGCATGATTTTCTGAGTAATCTAAGTACCTCATACCTTCAGTGGATTTATTCTGTACCTCTCATATGGGGAGTACTTATTTTTCAGGTGGAAAAATGTGTCTATATTTCAAACAGATGATTTCTCAGATGACCTGAATTGTGCAGAAGACTGGCATTTACTTTTCTCTGTTTTCTGCATTATTTTCCAAGGCTTTCAAAACTATTTAGGTCTCTCCTTTTACAAGGCACTTAATCAGCTGTACTTCAGGTCACATTGCAGCATTTTCCAGCTTCCTCGCCCAAATTCAGTTAGAAATTCTGGAGTGAAGCAAGTGGAAACCAAAGCTGTCCATTCTCAAAGTGTACCTTTTGGCCCATCCCTCATCTCAGCTGTTTAATTCAATGTGTTTCAATGAAGGAGGAGGCTCTGTGAAAATAGGTTTGCTTGGGCTTTGTCAAGTACATGTCTTGCATCCTTGGAGCTGGTCTGGAGAACATTTGCTCTTTGGCTTGATTTGTCTTGATTTAGCTGGAAAACAAAAGGGGTGTGTGGAAAAGGATGCCAGAGGTGTGGTGTAGGGGATGAGGGAGTGCCAGAGTCTGCTCCCAGTCTTGGGAATTCAGAAAAGCCTCCCATTCCCCTGCTTCAGGCCCAGTCCAGGGGAACTTGGAGTGGGACTGTTTAACAATTTAGTGGGTCTGTGGGGTTGCTGAAATGGGATGCTGCTACTCATAGGTTGCTTTGGTTTTGTTCTGCTTTTGCTTCTATGTTCTTTCTTCACATTAGTTATACTTTGCATTTTGAATTTTTGCTAATTCTGCATTAAATGTAATCTGGAAAAAGTTAAAAGTAGCATGCTGGAGATCTAAACCAGGGATATCTACTTCTGTGAGGAAGAACAGTAATTAACTGTAATTAACACCAGTGGCCCATATGTTGGCCTTGTGTCAGAGCCATTGTACTGGGGTTTTGTGAGCATCAGAGGTGCAGGGCTGCTCTCCAGCATAGCAGTGACATGGGCAGCTCATCCTTCAAGGCCTGTGACAGATGTGTGACTGCTTCCGAAGTTTTCTCTGCTGTAATTACCAAGGGTTCATGCTGTGTTAATCTGCTCAGTTAACCTATGACAGCCTGTTACAGCACCACACCTGTCTGGAAATGTTGTTTCTGCAGAAAGCCCAGGCCCAGCTGAAGCTGCCCATCGTCCCTTCACTTCAGAGGCTCATGATTTACCGCTGGGCTCACCAGGCCCTTGCCACCCCTGCAGCTCACCCTCTCATGCCACTCATCTGGCAGAAATTCTTCCTCCTGTACCTTCACCGACCAGGACCACAGTATGGGTGAGTCCCCATTAGCAACCACTAATTAAGTGCACAGCAAGTGGGAGTCAGTGCATGACTCCGGAAAGCAGTGGGTACCAGCAGCTTCTCTGGTGAGCCAATTTATCTGCAGAGATGCTGATTAAACGTTTGCAACAAGACTTAGTTACGCTTTTTTGTTCATTTTTAGATTACCTGTAGATGGCTGTATTGGAAGACGCTTTTTTCAGAGTGCAGCTCATGTTAACTTGCTAAACGAGATGAAGCAGCGGCTGACAGAGGTGGCAGACTTCCACCACGCTGCCAGTAAAGCACTGAGAGTGGAGAGTCCTGAGGGCAGTGACAGGTCACCAGAGAAGGCCAGCTGCTCACCTGATTACCTGACTTCACCTGAGCTGCATAAGGAACTCGTCAGGTAAAAAAAGCCTGCCCAGTTGCAGGTTAATCAATGCAACTGCCTGAGTAACTGCTGCAGCTGTGTGAGGAATGAAGGGTTGTGGCCTTAGATGTACTGCAGGCACTTACTAAAAGCATAAAATCATAGAACCATTCAGGTTGAAAAAGCCTTCCAAGATTATCAAGTCTAGCCCTTAACCCGGCCTGTCAAGGCCACCACTAACCCATTGTCCCAAAGTGCATAATTGGGCTCAAATCCATTCCTCTGTTTGCATAACTTGGTTAGTTTGAGAGGGGGCTGGTTTTACTACTGAAAATAAAACATTGTTGATAGGTTTGTCACTTCCTCTAGTGGAAAAGCTTTGCTTTTTTTTTTTTTTTTTTTTTTTTTTTTTTTTCCCCAGCCCCATGCTGGCAAAATATTTATTATTTAGGCAAATCTGCTACTCATATGTACATCACTAGCTATAAATGTAAAAGGCTACTTTGTGTGTATATATGTTTGCCACAGACCAGGGGCTGAATTTATGTCTGAGTAAGATTACTTCATCAGGAAATTTACTGTGGATTTCAGCACATGGTTCAGTGCAGTTTGCTTGGTTAGGAGCCTGAAGGTGAGCTCTGCTAAGCCTTTTCTGTGCCACCTGAAAAAATGGTAAATGTGCTTACCAAAACCTTGCACAGGACTCCCTTTTTGTCTTGGAATAGGCTAAGGAGGAGGACACAGTCACTCACTGCTATTCATTTGGTGAATGCTCACTGTTTTTAGGGATAGTAGCTCCTAAGAGATACCTATACCTCGTGTACACTAAACCTGAGGAAGTATGTGAATATTGTGAGGAAATAGGTGAAAGAATTATTTGAAATATTTGAAAAGAGTCCCTTGTTCAGGGGCCCTGGACGTGTGGAATCTGAGCTCCTGCCTCAGCATTCAGTACATACTGTACACACAAAAAGGGGAGATCATAAATCCCACTTGTTCTGTGAAAAATAATCCAGAGATGCTCACTGGATGAACTAGATTAATATTTTCAGTCTTTCCTTTCAAATAGGTTCCCCCACTCCAACAGAAAACCAGACTGCTCCATGCCCAAATAAATCTTATGCTCAGGAAGTTTAATGACCTGTCTAGTTTCCTAGACAGGAGGGAAATTATTGGTAGGGTTTATAGGGGCTGGTGCTTAGAATTGGCCTACTTCCATTTTTTCACCAACGACACTGATGAAGGAAGCAGGAGTTTGCTAGTGATATTTAATACCACAGTGTGAAGATTTAATGGCATTCTAGTACTTCCTTGTCAGGAAGGCTTGGATGGTGTGGTTGTGAAAATGGTATCAGTCAGAGGAATGATGTCAGCTGAAAAAAAAGGTGTATTATGTTAAAAATTTTAACAAAGGAGGAAATGAGAATGACCGAGCCATGAATGAGACTCTGGAAAGAATTTAAAAGATGTGATTTTACTCAGGCATGACTTTTTGGAACAGGCACTTCAGCGAGGTTGTGGGGTGAGAAGCCAAAACTTGCTCATGTGTACTCTGTTTATTCCTTTGGTCTTTTGAATGGGGTTGTGGTGATATTTTCTAACATAAGAGACTATTCCAGTCCTGGGTCTTATGCTAGTTTGCATAAATGTTTTCCTTTTCAGAATTTGTCCTCTTACTCTTTTGTTGCTGCCCTTCATATTTTTCTAAGTACCTTCTTTCCACTGCTGGTTTTTAACTCGACAGTAAATGAGTGAAAAGGCACCTGAAATGTCTTTTTTTTAACCATGCCACCATGTAGCATTATTTGTTGCCTTAATTCTAACCTTAGAGCAATCAAATTCACACTGATTTTTCCCAATTTTTCTTTTTTTTGCCCCTCAGGCTTTGTAATGTTTTAATTTTGTGGCTGGAAGAAGAGAATTTCCAGAAAGGAGATACATACATTCCCTCTTTACCAAAGCAGTATGATGCACATAGACTTGCTAAAGTCATGCAGAATCAACAGGTGGGTTGCTAATAACACTGGCAATCTGAAATCTAAAGTCCACTTGCTAAAATGAGCCTTTGAAATCAGTGAGAAAGTATTGTATTACTGATTTTTAATACAATTACAGCATGTACGATACCTCCATAGCTCTAATATTTTTCCTAAAATCCTGTACTATTCCAAACTGCTTTCCTTTATGTTTGAAAGAGGACTCAAACATATGCAAGATTCCTTGCATATCTATTATTTTTTGCAACACAATCCTTTTTTGGGTACTGCTCTGTAATTATTTTTATGTTCTAAGTTAATATTAGATGATTATTTAAGTTGCAGCTTTAAATAACGGAAGACTGAATGCCAGAACCTGCTTGTGTTGGTAGTCCGTAGTGTCAGGCTTAAATACAAGTTAGTGAGTATGTATTACTCTGTTCTTCAAGCCCTAAAGCTTAGTATAAGCAAAATCCTGCGAGAGGAGAGATTTTGGAATGACAGTTCCTTATGCTTGTTTAGTTTTCACTCCTCCAGTGTCTATGACTACTGGAAGTGCAGCCTGCTTAAGCCTGGCTGCAGTTAATCATGCCATGTTGTTTTAGACTAAATTGGTCTCTTGTATTCCCTTTTTAGGAGCAGATTTTTAATAATCTGTCTTTCCCTTTGTCCCTTATGTGTTAGAAATTATACTGTGTGTCAGGTTTCATCTCTAAGTGTCACAAATGCTTTTCAGTAGATATGTGTGTATGATATATGTAATAAAAATAGTTCAGTGTTTTTCTTCAGTTTAGATTTTTTTGCCCCGAATAATAAATCTCCTATGACCTAAAACTGCAGAGTATATTTTTTATGTACTTACTTTAGCTCCCTAGCTACTAGGATGGGTGGACAGCATATGGTACTGACCAAAACAGGGATGATAATTTAATTCTTTTGTGCTCCAGGATCTGTGGATGGAGTATGTCAATGTGGAACTCATACACCATGAGTTTCAGGAAGCACTGAACCTTTGGCTGCAGGTTCAACTTGAATCACATGCAACGTGTGCTTCTGCAGGGGAAACAGATTTCACCAACCCTTTGTCAGGTAAGAGATAAAAATACCATTAAGGAAACTGCCCCTTAAAGAATTACTGGGATGTCAAAGCAATGGTTTCTTTAGGAGCTGAATGATGCCTGTCAATGAAAATGTTTATATGGTTTGTTTTCTGTGGGTACAGTATTTTCCATGAAGTTGTTATGGTTTTCTCACTAAGATTTTCATGTGAGAGGCTAACACTGATGCTTTTTGGCTTCAAGTTTGCTGTGTCACAGAGCAGAGCTAGTGCGTCATGGGTGAGCTCCCCAAAAGTTCTTTTGCACAGAGTGTGCTCCAGGCATTTTCCCAAAATTTAGGGAGACAGGTACAAGCAAAGGTGAAACCAACTGCATCTGAAAACATACCGTCTCTGGGATTTTTTTTTAGTTTAGTTTAGTTTGTTTGATGTAGTTTTGTGTTGTATTTCCCTGTGTGTTTCCCTGGAATTTTGGCATAGTGAAAGGGTTGTTCTAGCACAGAAGGGGTGATAGTCATAGTTGGTACATTAAGGATGTGGTAAGATTGCATTTGGGGCTGATCCAAAGAAGAGGAAGGAGTGAGGGAACAGAAGGGAACTGGAATAGAGCTCATAGGTGAATATGCACAGTTTGAACAAAGAAACTGAATGGAAATCAGCAGGAGGAGAGGGCTGACCAGAGAGAGGCTGTCCTCTGGAAAGGAATTGACACTGACAAGACTAGAGGTGAGGATGAGTTGTAGGGAAAGGAAGATGAATTTTGCTTAGAATTTTGTCTGGGTGCCTGTGTCAGATGAGTAAAATAAATGGAGTGACAGGAAGACTGGAAGATAGGAGTGTTTGGGAAAAACCAGCAGGTCTTTTGATCCTAACCTTTGTGTGATGGAAGAGCTGGTCATGAAAATTAGCTGTGTGAAATAAAGTTTGACAAAAATAAGAAATATTTGTCTGCAATTAAAAATGCTTCATGCAGAAAAATTAATGTTTTTGTTCCGTTTCTCTTAAACTTTTCTTATTGACCAAGCCTACTTCTGCTTTTTAAAAAATTTTTTGTAGCCAAAGTGAGGATCATGAATAATTTGAAGAAGCTTGATACTCCCAAGCCCCCTCTGCCTCTGCAGACGATGAGAGCTCCTGTGCCAGTGATTTCCTCTGCCACTCTCGTGAGTCAGAAAGACGCGATCCAGCTCATGCGCAAGGACCTGAACATCTTGCAGCAGCACGCCAAGTGAGTCATGTCTGTCCCCTTGTGCCTCACCAGTGTGTCCAGCAGTGCCTTAAAATCATCATGAAGTCACAGAATGGTCTGGGTTGGGAGGAACCTTAAAGCTCATCCAGTCCACCCCTGCCATGGGCAGGGACACCTTCCCCTGTCCCAGGCTGCCCCGAGCCCTGTCCAGCCTGGCCTTGGACGCTGCCAGGGATCCAGGGGCAGCCACAGCTGCTCTGGGCACCCTGTGCCAGGGCCTGCCCACCCTCACATGGAACAATTTCTTCCCAAAGATGCAGCCTCGTTTGTGGTGTTAGCTGTCAGTACTTGATTTCTGCTTCTTGTCCCCTTTGTCTACTCTTTCTCCTGGTCTATCAGGTTATTATTCTACTTCTTCAACTGACATAGGAGTGCACAAGTCTTATCTAATGGCTGAGACTACACCAGACAGCATCTAACTTATTTTCTCATTTGTCATATTTCCTGAAATAAAGCCTCCTTTTAGGCTAGATTTGTTGACAATGAGTTATTTAACCTTTTTGCACTAGGTAGTAGTTGCAATATGAGGCACCCAGGAAAGAAATCTGATTTCTGGTTCTGCTAGCTTTGTGAATAAAAAAGACTTTCTGTTTTTAATGTTCCAACTCAGATAATCCAGCTAAATTGTTTTCAATCACAACTGGTCAATCTAAAGCTGTTTTTACCGA
>JAOTIY010001670.1:0-12178 GCA_027123655.1 Muscicapa comitata
TACTCTAGCCCCTTCCCCTGAGTAGTGCTGCAACCTTGTGGACACAGCATGGTACTGGAGACCCCGACCAAAGGAACACTGCCCCCTTGTGAACACCACCCGGTACAGCAGCCGCCCCCAAGCAGTTTTGTCCCCTTGTGGATACAACTTGGTACTGCAGCCCTCACCCTCCTAGAGCAGTGCTCACTCCTTGTGGAAACAGCCCAGTACTGCAGCTCTCACCCCCCCCAGAGCAGTCCTGCCCCATTATGAAGAAAACTCAGCACTACAGCCCACCCCCCCTCCACAAGCAGTGCAGTTCCCTTGTGGATACAGCTCAATACTGCAGCCCCTCCCCCCGAGCAGTGCTGCCCTCGTGTGGACACAACCTTGTACCGCAGCCATCTGCTCCAAGAGCAGTGCTGCCCCCTTGTTGAGGCAGCCCGGTACTTTAGTCCCTGCCTCTGTGGGGTTCCACCTGGGGGCGTGCGCTAGGGTTGGGGTTCCTCCTAGGGGCTTGAGCTGGGGTCTGGGTTCCGCCTAGTGGTGTGCGCTGGGGTCGGGGTTCTGTCTGGGGACGTGCGCTTGGGTCGGGCTTCTGCATGGAGGCGTGCGCTAGGGTTGGGGTTCGACTTGGGGGCGAGCGCTAGGGTCGGGCTTCCGCCTAGGAGCTTGAGCTGGGGTCGGGGTTCCACCATGGTGCGTGCGGAGGGGTCAGGGTTCCTCCTAGGGGCATGATCTAGGTTCAGGGTTCCGCCTGGGGATGTGCGCTTGAGTCAGGGTTCCGCCTGGAGGCATGCGCTAGCCTCGTGCCTCGGCCTGGGGGCGTGCGCTTGGGTCGGGGATCAGCCTGGTGGCGAGCGCTAGGGTCGGGGTTCCGCCTGGAGTCGTGCGCTAGGTTCGGGGTTCCTCCTGAGGGCGTGCGGAGTGGTCGGGATTCTTCCTGGGGTTTTTGCAGGGTTCGGGGTTTTTCCTGGGGACGTGCGCTAGGGTTGGGGTTCCACCTGGGGGCGTGCGCCAGGGTCGGGGTTCCTTCTAGGGGCTTGAGCTAGGGTCAGGGTTCCTCCGGGGGGGTGCACTTGAGTCGGGGTTCTGCCTGGAGGCGTGCACTAGCCTTGGGTCTCCGCCTGGGGACGGGTGCTATGGTCGGCGTTCTGCCAGGGGGCCTCCACAGGGGTCAGAGTTCTGCCAGGGGGCATGCGCTAGGGTCGGGGTTCCTCCTAGGGGCTTGAGCTAGGGTCAGGGTTCCTCCGGGGGTGTGCACTTGAGTCAGAGTTCTGCCTGGAGGCGTGCACCTGCCTCGGGTCTCCGCCTGGGGACGGGTGCTATGGTTGGCGTTCTGCCGGGGGGCCTCCACAGGGGTCCAGGTTCCACCTGGGGGCGTGCGCCAGGGTCGGCGTTCCTCCTAGGGGATTGAGCTAGGGTCAGGGTTCCGCCTAGTGGCGTGCGGAGGGGTCGGGGTTCCGCCTGGAGGAGTGCTCTTGGGTCGGGGTTACGCCTGGAGGCGTGCGCTAGGGTCAGGATTTCACCTGGGGGCGAGCGCTAGGGTCGGGGTTCCTCCTAGGGGCTTGAGCTCGGGTCAGGGTTCTGCTTGGGGGCGTGTGCTTGGGTCGGGGTTCCGCCTGGGGACGTGCCCTAAGGTCTGGGATCCGCCTGGGGGCGTACGCTCAGGTAGGGGTTCCACTTAGGGTCTTCAGCTAAGGTCGGGGTTCCACCTGGGGGTGTGCGGAGGAGTCCGGGTTCCGCCTAGGTACGTGCGCTTGAATCAGGGTTCTGCCTGTGGGGTGCGCTAGGGTCTGGGATCCGCCTGAGGGCGTGCGCTTTTTTCTGGGTTCTGCCTGATGGCGTGCGTGAGGCTCGGGGTTCCGGCCGGGGCATGCGCTAGAGTTGGAGATCCGCTTGGTGGTGTGCGGAATGGTCGGAGTTCCTCCTAGGGGCTTTAGCTGGCGTCAGGGTACCACCTGGAAGGGTGTGCTTCGGGCGAGGTTCCCCCTGGGGGCATGCGGAGGGGTCAGGGTTCTGCCTGGAGGCGTTCCCTTGGGTCGAGTTTCTGCCTGGAGGCGTGCACCAGGGTCGGGGTTCCTCCTAGGGGCTTGAGCTACATTCAGGGTTCCGCCTGGGGATGTGCGCTTGAGTCAGGGTTCCGCCTGGGGGTGTGCTCTAGCCTCGGGCCTCAGCATGGGGATGGGTGCTAGGGTTGGCGTTCTGCCGGGGGGCATCCTCAGGGGTCGGGGTTGCGCCAGGGGGCATGCTCTAGGGTCGGGGTTCCGCCTGGGGCAGTGCAAAGGGGTCGGGGTTCCGACTGGGGGTGTGCGCTAGGTTCGCGGTTCCGCCTGGGTGCGTGCGCTAGGGTCGGGGTTCCGCCTGGGGGGGTGTGCGCATGGGTCCGGTTCCGCCTGGGGGCATGCTCTTGTGTCGAGGTTCTGCCTGGGGGCGTCCGCTTGGGTCGGGATTCCTCTTAGTGGCTTAATCTGAAGTCAGGGTTCTGCCTGGGGGCGTTCGCTCGGATCGAAGTTCCGCCTGGCGGCGTTCGGAACGATAGGGGTTCTGCCTGGGGGGGTGCGTTTGGGTCGGGGCACCGCCTGGAGGGGTTTTGCAGCGTCGGTGTTTCATCCTAGGGGCATGGGCTAGGCTCGGGGTTCCGCCTGGAGGTGTGCGCTAGGGTCGGGGTTCCTCCTGGGGGCGTGCACCAAGGTCAGAATTTCGCCTGGGGGCTCGAGCTAGGGTCAGGGTTCTACTTGGGGGCTTGAGCTAGGTTCGGCGTTCCGCCTGGGGGCATGCGGAGGGGTCGGGGTTCCTCCTAGGGGTGTACGCTTGAATCAGTGTTCTGCCTGTGGGGTGCGCTAGGGTCTGGGATCCGCCTGAGGGCGTGTGCTTTTGTCCGGGTTCTGTCTGGCGGCGTGCACGAGGCTCGGGGTTCCGCCCGGGGCATGGGCTCCAGTTGTAGTTCCGCCTGGGGACGTGCACAGGGGTCAGGGTTCCGCCTGGGGGAATGCGCTTGGTTAGGGGTACCTCCTAGGTGCTTTATCTGGGGCCAAGGTTCTGCCTAGTGGCGTGCTCTAGGGTCGGGGTTCCGCCTGGGGATGTGCGCTTGGGCCGGGGTTCCTCCTAGGGGCTTGATCTAGAGTTGGGGTTTCGCATGAGGCCCTGCGCTTGGGTCGGCGTTCCACCTGGGGGCATGCGGAGGGGTCGGGAATTCGCCTGGGGGCGTGCACTTAGGTCGGGGTTCCCCCTGGGAGCGTGCAGAGAGGTCGGAGTTATTCCTGGGGGCACGCCCTTGGGTCGGGGTTCTTCTTAGGGTCTTGATCTTGTGTCGGGGTTTCGCCTGGGGGCGTGCGGTGGGGTCGGGGTTCTGCCTGTGGGCGTGCGCTTGGGTTGGGGTTCCGCCTGGGTGCGTGCGGAGGGGTCGGGGTAGTGCCTGGGGGCGTGCGCTTGGGTCGGGGATCCGCCTGGGGGCATGCCGAGGGGTTGGGGTTCCTCCTAGGGGCTTGAGCTGGGGTCAGGGTTCCCCCTGGGGGCGTGCGGAGGGGTTGGGGCTCTGCCTGGGGGCATGCGCTTGGGTAGGTCTTCCACTTGGAGGCGTGCCCGAGGGTCGGGGTTGCACCTTGGGCCGTGCGCTATGGTCGGGGTTCCTCCTAGGGGCTTGAGCTCGTGTCAGGGTCCCGCCGGAGGATGTGCGCTTGAGCCGGAATTTTGCCTGGAGGTGTACGCTAATCTCGGGCTTCTGCCTGGGGGCGTGTGCCAGGGTCGGGGTTCCGCCTGTTGGCATGCGCTTGGGTCGGGGTTCCTCTTAGGGGCTTTATTTGGGGTCGGGGTTCTGCCTCGGGGCGTGCGCCAGAGTCAGGGAGCTGCCTGCGGTCCTGCGCTTGGGTCGGAGCTCCGCCTGGTGGCATGCGCTATGCTTGGGGTTTCGCCTGGAGGTGTGCTCTTGGGTCGGGGTTCCGCCTGGAGGCATGCGCTCAGGTCGGGGTTCCCCCTGGGGGCGTGCGGAGTGGTTGGGGTTGTTTCTGCGGTCTGCGCAAGGTTCGTGGTTCCTCCTGGGGGCGTGTGGGATCCGCCAGAGGCGTGCACCGGGGTCGGGGTTCAGTCTGGGTGCGTGCACTACGGTCGGGGTACCGCCTGGGGGCCTGTGCCTGGGTTGGCCTTCCGCCTGGGGGCGTTTTCATGGGTCGGGGCTCCACCTGGAGGCGTGCGCTACAATCTGGGTTCCTCCTAGGGGCTTGAGCTATGGTCAGGGTACCGCCTGGGGGCGTACGCTTGGGTCGGTGTTCGTACTAGGGGCTTGAGCTGGGGTCTGTGTTCCGCCTGGGGGCATGCACTAAGGACGGGGTTCCGCCTTGGGGCGTGCGGAGGGGTCTGCGTTCTGCCTGGTGGTGTGCACTTCTGTCGGGGTTCTGCCTGGGGGCATGCGTTGGGGTGGGGGCTCCACCTGGTGGAGAGCGCTAGGGTCAGGGATACGCGTGGGTGCGTGTTCTTCGGTCAGGGTTCCTCCTAGGGGCTTGAGTTGTGGTCAGGGTTCCGCCTGGGGGTGTGCGCTAGGGTTTGCATTCCGCCCAGGGGCGTGAGCTTGGGTTGGGTTTCCTCATAGGGGCTTGAGCTGGGGTCTGGGTTCTACCTGGAGGCATGCGCTAGGGACCAGGTTCCGCCTGGAGGCGTGCGCAAGGTTCGGGGTTCCTCCTGGAGGCGTGCGCTAGGGTCGGGGTTCCTCCTAGGGGCTTGAGCTAGGGCCAGGGTTCCGCCTGTTGGCGTGCGCTTGTGTCTGGGTTCCGCCTGGTAGCGTGCGCTAAGGTCGGGGATCCGCCTGGGGGCGTGCGCTTGGGTCAGGGGTTCATCCTAGGGGCTTGATCTAGAGTCAGGGTTCTGCCTAAGGCTATTCGGATGGGTCGGGGTTCCGCCTACGGGTGTGTTCATGGGTCGGGTTTCCGTCTGGTGGCGTGCCCTCGGGTCTGGGATCCGCCTGGGGTGTGCGCTAGGTTCGGGGTTCCCCCTAGGGGTGTGCGGAGGGGTCGGGATTTTGCCTGAGGGCGTGCTCTTGGGTCACGGTTCCGCCTGGGGGCGTCCGCTTGGGTCAGGTTTCCTCCTAGGAGGGGCTTGAGCTAGTGCCAGCGTTCCGCCTGGGGATGTGCGGCAGAGTCGGAGTTCCGCCTGGAGGCGTGCGCTAGTCTCGGGCCTCGGCCTGGGGACGGGTGCTAGGGTCGGCGTTCTGCCAGGGGGCCCCCACAGCGGTCGGGATTCCGCCAGGGGGCAGGCGCGATGGTCGGGGTTCCGCCGGGGGCCGTGCGGAGGGGTCGGGATTCTGCCTGGGGGCGTGCGCTAGTTTCGGGGTTCTGCCTGGGGGCGAGCGCTAGGGTCAGCGTTCCTCCCTGGGGCTTGAGCTAGGGTCAGGGTTCTGCCTGGCGGCTTGCGCTTGGGTCGGAGTTCCGCCTGGTGGCATGCGCTATGGACGGGGTTCCGCCTGGAGGCGTGCTCTTGGGTCTGGGTTCCGCCTGCAGGCGTGTGCTTGGGGTCGGGGTTCCCCCTGGGGGCGTGCGATGTGGTCGGGGTTCTTCCTGGGAGGTGCGTAGCTTTCGAGGTTCCTCCTGGGGGTGTGCGCTAGGGTGTGGGACCTGCCTGGGAGCGTGCACCCGGGTCAGGGTTCTGCCTCGGGGCATGCGCTTGAGTCAGGGCTCCTCTTAGGGGCTTGAGCTAGGGTCGGGTTACTGCCTGGGGGCGTGCCCTAGGGTCGGGGTACCGCCTGGTGGCGTGCGCCAGGGGCTGGGATCCGCCTGGTGGTTTGCACCGAGGTTGGGGTTTTGCCTGAGTGCGTGCACTAGGTTCAGGGTACCACCTGGGGGCCTGCGCCTGGGTTGGCCTTCCGCCTGGGGGCGTTTTCATCGGTCGGGGCTCTGCCTGGAAGCGTGTGCTATGGTCGGGGATCTTCCTAGGGCCTTGAGCTATGGTCGTGGTACCTCCAGGGGGCGTGCGCTAGGATCGGGTTTCCGCCTGCGAGCGTGCGCAGGGATCGGGGTTCTGCCTTGGGGCATGTGCTTGGGACGAGGTTTCGCCTGGGGGCGTACGCTTAAGTCGTTGTTCGTACTAGGGGCTTGAGCTGGGGTCTGGGTTCCGCCTGGGGGCGTGCACTAGGGACGGGGTTGCGCCTTGGGGCATGCAGTGAGGTCTGCGTTCCGCCTGGGGGTGTGCGCTTGTGTCGGTGTTCCACCTGGGGGCATGCGCTTGGGTCGGGGTTCTGCCTGGAGTCGTGTGCCAGGGTCTGGGTTCCAACTGGGGGCCCGCGCTAGGGTAGCGGTTCCTCTTAGGGGGTATCTGTGGTCAGGGTTCCGCCTGGTGGCGTTCGCTAGAGTCGGGGATCCACCTGGGGGCCTGCGCTTCGGTCGGAGTTCCGCCTGGTGGCATGCGCTATGGTCGGGGCTCCTCCTGGGGGCGTGCTCTTAGGTCGGGCTTCCGCCTGGAGGCGTGCGCTACGGGTCGGGGTTCCCCCTGGGGGCGTGCGGAGTGCTCGGGTTTCTTCCCTGGGTGTGCACAGGTTTCGAGGTTCCGCCTGGGGGCATGCGCTAGGGTCGGGGTTCCTCCCTGGGGCTTGAGCTAGGGTCAGGGTTCCGCCTGCCGGCGTACGCTAGGGACGGTGTTCAGCCCGGGGGCGTGCGCTTGGGTCAGGGTTCCTCCTAGGACCTTGAGCTAGGATCGGGTTACTGCCTGGGGGCTCTCCCTAGGGTCGGGGTACCACCTGGTGGTGTGCGCTTGGGGCTGGGATCCGCCGGTGGCTTGCACCGGGGTTCGGGTTCCGCCTGAGTGCGTGCACTAGGTTTGGGGTATCACCTGGGGACCTGTGCCTGGGTTGGCGTTCCGCCTGGGGGCGTTTTCATCGGTCGGGGCTTCGCCTGGAGGCGTGCGCTATGGTCGAGGTTTCTGCTAGGGGCTTGGGCTATGGTCGGGGTTCTGCCTGGGGGCATGCGCTTGGGTCGAGGTTCCCTCTGGGGGCATGTGGAGGGGTCTTCGTTCCGCCTGGGGGTGTGCGCTTGGGTCGGGGTTCCACCTGGAGGCGTGCGCCAGGGTCGGGGTTCCACCTAGGTGCGTGCGCTATGGTCGGAGTTCCTCCTAGGGGCTTGAGCTAGTGTCAGGGTTCCGCCTGGGGATGTGCGCCAGAGTCGGGGTTCCGCCTGCAGGCATGCGCTAGTCTCGGGCCTCGGACTGGGGACGGGTACTAGGGTCGGCGTTCTGCCAGGGGGCCCCCACGTGGGTTGGGATTCCGCCTGGGGATGTGCGCTAGTTTCGGGGTTCTGCCTGGGGGAGAGAGCTAGGGACAGCGTTCCTCCCGGGGGTTTGAGCTAGGGTCAGGGTTCTCCCTGCGGGCGTACACTACGGTCGGAGTTCTGCCCGGGGGCGTGCGCTAAGGACGGGGTTGCGCCTGGGGGCGTGCTCTAGGGTCGGGGTTCCTCATAGGGGTTTGAGCTGGGGTCTGGGTTCTGCCTGGGGGTGTGCGCTAGATTCGGGGTTCCGCCTGGGGGCGTGCGCCAGGGTCGGAGTTCTACCTGAGGGTGTGCACTAGGGTAGGGACTCCTCTTAGGAGCTTTATCTGGGGTCAGGGTTCCGCCTGGGGGCGTGCGCTAGAATCGGGGAACCGCCTGGGGGACTGCGCTTGGTTCGGAGTTCTGCCTGGTGGCATGCGCTATGGACGGGATTCCGCCTGGGGCCGTGCTCTTGGGTCGGGGTTCCGGCTGGAGGCGTGCGCTAGGGGTCGGGGTTCCCCCTGGGGGCGTGCAGTGTGGTCGGGGTTCTTCCTGGGAGGTGCGCAGCTTTCGGGGTTCCTCCTGGGGGCGTGAGCTAGGGTGTGGGACCCGCCTGGGAGCGTGCACCCCTTTCGCGATTCTGCCTGGGGGCATGTGCTTGGGTCAGGGCTCCTCCTAGGGGTTTGAGCTAGGGTCGGGTTACTGTCTGGGTGCGTGCCCTAGGGTCGGGGTACCGCCTGGTGGCGTGCGCCTGGGGCTGGGATCCGCCTGGTAGCTTGCACCAAGCTTGGGGTTCCGCCCGAGTGCGTACACTAGGTTCAGGGTACCACCTGGGGGCCTGCGCCTGGATTGGTGCTCCGCCTGGGGGCGTTTTCTTGGGTCGGGGCTCCGCCTGGAGGCGTCCGCTACGGTCGGGGATCTTCCTAGAGCCTTGAGCTATGGTCATGGTACTGCCTGGGGGCGTGTGCTTAGGTCGGGCTTCCGCTTGGGGGCGTGCGCGAGGGTCTGGGATCCGCCTGGGGTGTTCCCATGGGTCTGGGTTCCTCTTCGTGGCTTAATCTTGGGTCATGGTTACGCCTGGGGGCATGCACTTTGTCCGGGGTTCCCCCTGCGGACGTGCGGAGGGGCCGTGATTTTCCCTGAGGGCCTGCTCTTGGGTCGAGGTTCTGCCTGCGGGCATCAGCTTGGGTGGGGGTTCATCTTAGTGGCTTAATCTGGGGTCAGGCTTCCGCCTGGTGGTGTTCGCTCGGATCGTATTTCTGCCTGGCGGCGTTAGGAGGCGTCGGGGTACCGCCTGGGAGTGGGTGCACGGGTCGGGGTTTCACCTGGGGGCATGCGCTAGGCTCTGGGTTCTGCCTAGTGGCGTGCGCTAGGGTTGGGTTTCCTCCTAGGGGCTTGAGCTGGGGTCTGGGTTCCGCCTGGAAGCATGCGCTAAGGTTGGGGTTCCGCCTGGAAGCATGCGCTAAGGTTGGGGTTCCGCCTGGGGGCGTGCGGAGGAGTCGGGGTTCCGCCTGGGGATGTGCACTAGAGTCGGGCATCCGCCTTGGGGCGTGCGCTGGGGTCAGCGTACCGCCAGGGGGCCTGCACAGGGGTCGGGATTCCGTCTGGGAGCGTGTGCTAGGGTCGCGGTTCCGCCTGGGTGTGTGCAGAGGTGTCGGGGTTCCGCCTGGTGGCGTGCGCTAAGGTCGGGTTTCCTCCTAAGGGCGTGAGCACAGGTCAGGGTTCCACCTGTTGGCGTGCACTTGGGTCTGGGTTTCGCCTGGGAGCGTGTGCTAGGATCAGGGTTCTGCCTTGGGGCTTGCGCAAGGGTCTGGGATCCGCCTGGGGGTGTGCGCTTGGGTCGGAGTTCCTCCTAGGGGCTTGAGCTAGGGTCAAGGTTCTGCCTGGGGGCATGCAGAGTGGTCGGGTTTCCGCCTAGGGCTGTGCGCTTAGGTCGGGCTTCCGCCTGGGGGCGTTCGCTCAGATCGTATTTCCGCCTGGCGGCATTCGGAGGGGTCGGGGTTCTGCCTGGGGGGGTGCGTTTGGGTCAGGGTACCTCCTAGAAGCTTTATCTGGGGTCAGGGTTCCGCCTGGTGGTGTGCTCTAGGGTCGGAGTTCTGCCTTGGGATGTGCGCTTGCGTCGGGGTTTCCCCTGGGGGCTTGTGCTTGGGCCAGGTTCCTCCTAGGGGCTTTAGCTAGGGTTGGGTTACTGCCTGGGGGCGTGCATATGGGTCCGGGTCCCGCCAGGGGTTGTGCGCTAGGATCGGGGTTCCGCCTGGAGGCATGCACTAGGGTCAGGGATCCAACTGGGGACGTGCGCTTAAGTCGGGATTCCTCTTCAGGGCTTGTTCTAGAGTCAGGGTTTCACATGAGGCCGTGCGCTTTGGTCGGCGTTCCACCTGGGGGAGTGCGGAGGGGTCGGGGATCCGCCTGCGGGCGTGTGATAAGGTCGGGTTTCCCCCTGGGGACGTGTGGAGTGGTCAGTGTTCTGCCTGGAGGCATGCGCTTGGGTCGGGTTTCCACTAGTAATCATACGCCAGGGTCACGGTTCCACCTGGGGGCGTGCGCTAGGGTAGGTGTTCCTCCCAAGGGCTTGAGCTAGGTTCAGGGTTCCGCCTGGGGATGTGCGCTTGAGTCGGGATTCTGCCTCGGTGCGTGCACTAGGGTCGGGGTTCCGCCTGGGGGCTTGAGCCTGGGTTGGCGTTCGGCCTGGGGGCGTTTTCATGAGTCGGGGCTCCGCCTGGGGGCGTGCGCAAGTATTGGGCTTCCGCCTCGGGGCATGCGCTAAGGTCAGAGGTCCGCCTGCTAGCCTGTGCAAGGGTCGGGGTTCTGCCTTAGGGCATGCGCTTGGGACAAAGTTCCGCCTGGGGGCGTACGCTTGGTTCAGTGTTCCTACTAGGGGCTTGATCTGCGGTCTGGGTTTCGCCTGGGGGCGTGCGCTAGGGACGGGTTTCGCCTTGGGGCGTGCGGAGGGGTCTGCTTTCTGCCTGGGGGTGTGCGCTTGTGTCGGGGTTCCGCCTGGGGGCAGGCGCTTGGGTCGGGGATCCGCCTGGAAGAGTGCGCTATGGTCGGGGATCCGCCAGGGTGCTTGTTCTTCAGTCAGGGTTCCTCCTAGGAGCTTGAGTTAGGGTCAGGGTTCTGCCTGGGAGCGTGCGCTAGGGTCGGCGTTCCGCCCGGGGGCATGAGCTAGGTTTGGGTTTCCTCCTAGGGGCTTGAGCTGGGGTCTGCGTTCTGCCTGGAGGCGTGCACTAGGTTTGGGGTTCGACCTGGACGCGTGCGCTAGGTTCAGGGTTCCGCCTGGTGACGTGCGTTAGGGTCGGGGTTTCTCCTAGGGGCTTGGGCTAGGATCAGGGTTCCGCCTGTTGGTGTGCGGAGGAGTTGGGGTTCCGCCTGGGGATTTGCGCTAGAGTAGGGCATCCAACTTGGGGTTTACGCTGCAGTCAGTGTACCTTCGGGTGACCTGCACAGGGGTCAGGGTTCCACCTGGGGGCGTGGGCTAGGATTGGGGTTCCGCCTGCGGGCTTGCGGAGGAGTCGGGATTCCGTCTTGGGGCTTGAGATATGGTCGGGGTTCCGCCTGGGGGCTTGCGTTAGGGTCGCGGTTCCACCTGGGTGCGTACAGAGGTGTCGGAATTCCGCCTGCGGGTGTGCGCTTGCGTCAGGGTTCTTCCTGGGATGTGCGCAGGGGTCGGGGTTCCGCCTGGGTGCATGCACTAGAGTCGGGGTTCCTCCTGGAGGCGTGCCATAGAGTCGAGGTTCCGCCTGGGGGCGTGTACTAGCATCGGGGTTCCTCCTATGGGCTTGAGCTAGGGTCAGATTTCCGCCTGGGGGCGTGCGGAGGGGTCGGTGTTCTGCTTGAGTGTGTGCGCTAGGGTCGGGGTTCCGCCTGGGGGCGTGCGCTAGGTCTGAGGTTCTCCCTGGGGGCTTGCGCTAGGGTCGGGGTACGGGCTGGGGGCGTGCGCTTGGGTCTTTGCTCTGCCAGGGGTTGTGCGCTAGGATCGGGGTTCTGCCTGGAGGCGTGCACTAGGGTTGGGGATCCGCCTGGGGACATGCGCTTGGGTCGGGGTGCCTCCTCGGGGCTTGTTGTAGAGTCAGGGTTTCGCATGAGGCCATGCGCTTGGGTCGGGGTTCTTCCTAGTGGCTTGATCTAGAGTCTGGGTTTCTCCTGGGGGCATGCGGAGGGGTCGGGGTTCTGCCTGGGGTCGTGCGCTTGGGTCGGGGATCCGCTTGGGGCCATGTGGAGGGGTCAGGGTTCCGCCTGAGGCCGTGCGCTTGGGTCGAGGTTCACCCTGGGAGCGTGCGGAGGGGTCAGGGTTCTGCCTGGAGGCGTGCGCTTCAGTTGGGGTTCTGCCTGGAGGCCTGCGCCAGGGTCGGAGTTCCACCTGGAGGCGTGCGCTACGGTCGGGGTTCCTCCTAGGGGCTTGAGCGAGGGTCAGGTTTCCGCCTGGGGATGTTCGCCTGAGTTGGGGTTCCGCCTGGAGACGTGCACTAGGCTAGGGCCTCGGCCTTGGAACGGGTGCTAGGGTTGGTGTTCTGCCTGGGGGCTTCCACAGGGGAAGGGGTTCCGCCAGGGGGTGTGCGCTAGTGTCAGGGTTCTGCCTGGGGCTGTGCGGAGGGGTCGGGATTCTGCCTGTTGTTGTGTGCTAGGTTTGGGGTTCTGCCTGGTGGCGTGCGCTAGGGTCGGGCTTCCTCCCTGGGGCTTGACCTAGGGTCAAGGTTCCGCCTGCGGGCATGCGCTAGGGTCGGTGTTACGGGGGGCGTGAGCTAGGGACGGGGTTCCGCCTGGGTGCGTGCGCTAGGGTCGGGCTTCCGCCTGGAGCCGTGCGCTAGGGTCGGGGTTCCACCTGGGGGCTCGAGCTAGGGTCGGAGTTCTGCTTGGGGGCGTGTGCTTGGGTCAGGGTTCTGCCTGGTGGCGTGCACGAGGTTCGGGGTTCCACCCGGGGCATGCGCTAGGGGCGGAGTTCTGCCTGGGGGCGTGCACAGGGGTCGGGGTTC
>JAOTIY010001671.1:0-12128 GCA_027123655.1 Muscicapa comitata
TTTTCCTTTGTTCCTCTTCCTTTTTTTTCTCGTCTTTTTTTTTCCTTTTCCTTTTTTCCTCTTCCTTTTTTTTCCTCTTCTTTTTTTTTCCTTTTCCTTTTTTTCCTTTTCCTTTTTTTCCTTTTTCCTTTTTCCTTTTCCCTTTACTTTTCCTTCTCCTCTCCCCTTCTCCTTTTCCCATCCCTGTCCTTTCCCTCCTGCACTCCCCTCTCTCTCCCTGAAAGGTTTTCCCAGTTTGCTTTCCCATCATCTCCAGGGCTGGAATGGGAGGGACTGAAGCTGGAGGAATTCAGAAAAGCACCAAATAAATACCTGCAGGGCTTGGTGCCCTGTGAGTATCCTCCCAACGGTGGCTCCTGGCATTGCTCAGTGCCAGCTGGACCCCACTGGCAGCAGTTTGTCCTGGAAATGATTTTTTTCTTTGGGTTCACATGGAAGTCTGTTAAATATTAGTTTCTTCTATTGCTTGTTATCCGAGCCGAGATCAGTCTGTTGGGTTGGAGCTCCTGTGTCCATGTTCCTTCTCCTTTGGTCAGGCAGAGCTGTTCTGAGTGGTGGCAGGAATTTTCTGGAATCTCTGCTGAGCTGGCTGTGATCTGCAGGGTCTGTGCCCTCCCAGGTATCCTCTGACCCCAGGGCTGGGAAAGCTTTTAATTGTGAAAGTATTTGTGCCTTGATTCCTGCCCTGCTCAGACCACTCCTTCCATGGAGGAATTTTCCCTTCTATTCAAACCTCCTGTCACCTGGAAGATCAGACTGTGTAGACATGCCTTTAGTGATGGCATAAACATTTAATAAACTCCTGAAAACTGAGCCACATCAGCTGCCCTGGGGCACAGGGGTCAAAAGTGCTGCCAGTGCCTCTGTGGGGAGATGGGAGGAAGCACCTGTTCATACAGGGTGGGCACAAATTAGGGAATAAAGCAATTTTTAATCGCAGGGATGTACAGTCCAACAATTCAGCAATTCCTGTGTTATGATCTGCATCTTGTTAAATCCTCCCTCATCGAAGGAGCACTCAGAGCATCACTTCAGGTGATGAGCTGACAATTCCCAAAGGAGACCATCATTTATTACCAGGTGATTAATTTGCATCCACTGATGGATGGCTTTGGAATTTGTCCCTGCACCGATGGAAACAAACTCTTCCTAATTTGTTTTTCCTAGCACAACTTTTCCTCTTAAAATCTGATGCAGGCCTTGATCACTGATCTGTGAAATCCATGATAATCCCTTTATGACAGCCTTGTCTCTTGAACTGACCATTTAAAGGCCTGAGGAACTGCAGAGTGCTTCTAATTAACTTGTCTGAGACACTGTTTATTCCATTTGTCTTTTTTCTCTTTTATTTTTCAGTGTCACCATGGCATCTGTTTGTTCTCAGCCTTTTTTCTCCCCCTGCTAATTATAGGCAGGGGAAGGAAAAACCTAACCTTGCTGGAAATGTGTTAATATTAAAATATTCCCCAGATGAGCCTGTAAATCTCTGTGCTGCTGTTTGTTGGTGCTTTACTCAAGAATTCACATTTGGAGTGAATGCAGATCTGCAGGACAAATTAGTAACCATTTCTTGCATATTTAAATTTCATTTTCAACTCACAAGCCTGAACAAAATTTCTGCTCTCATGCAGAGAATTGGCAGGGATGAACTGCTCCAAACTTCAGGTGAAATGAACAAAGAACTTTGAAGAAACTCTACTGTGACTGTGTCCTTTTAAGAAAAGCTCAAAGTTATTTTTTACTGTTATTATAGGCATTATTAAATATACATCTAACACTGTACAAATAGAGAGGTCTGGGTTCTAAAAAACCAGGAATTAGTCAGAAATATCTTCACTTGTAGGACTTTTCAAGATGATCTCCTTGGGACTTTTTGAATCATATGAGATGAAATTTTGACCCTTTGTTACAGGTCTGTCAGCTTTTCTTCTGATTAAAAAATACAAGTTTAATCAGAAAAGATACAAACAAAATAACCCAACTGAAATTACATTCTGAATTATTTAGGAGGGCACAGGAGATGAAAGCTGCTTAGGAGTTTCCAGGTTGGAGATAATGCATCATGATCGATAAATGAACACTGTCCTTCCTAACCCCAAATATATTTGGCATCCATTATTAAAGAGGCATAAAATTGTCTGATTCCATTATTAATGCAGGGGCTCTGCTGGAGCTGAGGAGGTCACACAGGAAGAACTTAGACTTGGATTCAGAGTTTTTATTTTTAATTATTTTAAAGGATTGTGGAAGGCCGGGTTTCAATCTTCACCTCCCCTTCAATCTTTGTGTCTTGGTGAAGTCCTTTGTAGTCTTTGGAGAGAAATGTGAGTTGGAGGGGTACAGCTCTAAAATTTGGGAATGCTTGGGGACTGTGCCTTCAACAGATTATCCCTAAAAACACAAAGCCAAAGGACAAAGATGAAACAGAAGTGCTGACAGTGCATTTACAATGTTTGTGCCTTGTACATTACAATTCCTAAATTTCCAAACTTTCCCATAGCAGCTCTGCCTTAACTTCTGTAGAATTCTTCTCTGAACCACTCTGATCTCTCCCTTCCATGCCTGCCCTCATCTCCTCTTCCCAGAGACTGCAAATGGCAGCAAGTCCTGCTGATAATTTGCATTTTGAGGCTTCCTGACTCTGGAACAAACCCCTAATGCTTGTTATGGCATGGTTGTGTTCTCCCAGTGCCTTTGTTGCTGTCATCACCTAATTCAATTTAATTTCACATAACATCAGATATCTGTGGATGTTTATAATGTTGGGGATTTCTTTTCAGCTGTTTTGTACTGGGAATCCCTCCAGGCCAGGAATTTTGAACACCTACAGACTTCAGGCACCAGCATTTTTCCTTTCCTTCTCCTTTTTCCTTTCTTTCCTCCTCCTTTCTTTCCTCCTCCTTTCTTTTCCCTCCCCCTTTCCTCCTCCTTTCCCTTTTTTTCTTGTGAGTATAAATAAGTTGTGATGTGCTGGATTTAGGCAGAGGATTGTGATTTATTTCCCAAAAAATCACAGGTGCTGTGAGTGAAGCTACAGCTGGAACTCTGACTTGCCTCTGGGCATCATTTAGGGGTTTCCATCTTCACAGTTCCCTGTTATTCCACAGCAAATCTCCAGTTTTTACTTGAATTTTACTTTCTCTCTCAAACTGTTGTGAATCCACATTGCTCATGGCCCTGAAATATGAGCAGTTTCTCCTCAAACTGAGGATTCCTCTGGAGTGAGAGTGGAGGAATCCTGTTCACCTTTTAAATTGAAAATTAATCTTATAGAGAGAAAAAATTAGAGTTATTTTTATACTTCCCACTTCAAAAATTGTAGGTAGGTTACTTAATTTTTAAATCAGCTTTATCTAAGTTGCTTAAATTTTTGACATCAAGTTTTTAAGTTGCATTTTAATCTCCAGTGATGTGTTGCCTTCTGCCAGCTGGATTTCAGAGCTGTCCCATGGAGTTCAAATCCATCATCTCCTAGTGGAGATAACAGAATTTACCCTCTTCTCCTGCACTCCAGGGAAGTGAATTCAATTGATTCTTTTTCTTTGGCATTCCAGAGACTCTCTGTAGATTCCAATACTTTATAATCAAGCAAGAAATAGTGAGAACTCTTTTTCCTACATGACCTTTTTATAAATTTTTAACTTTCATGTCAACTCTGGTGTGTTCTGAAGCTCTCTGCCTTTTGGCCAATTTGACTCCCACATTCTTTTTTTTGGATTTTTAGCTCTGCAGAGCAAAAATCTCAGGAACTTCTTGCAAAGGTTCCATTTCCAGATTGCTCTTAGTGAGATTTTACAGGCTTGTAATTCTTATTCCAGGATCATTCACAGATAAACTTCATTCTTTACTAGGAAATAAAAAGGTCCCACTTTGAATATCTTCTCTTTTATAGCTTCTTGGATCTTGTTTCCCAGACAGGTGAGGTCAGAATTGCTTCTTTACACAGGTAAAAGTCAAATTTATTGAAAATCAGTCCAAATGATGCAATTTATTAAAGTATAATCACAAGATTATATCTTGTTATTTTCTATTTTATTTCACTACACAGATTTAAACCAAATTATTTATCATAGCACAGTGTTGATTGTTCTAAATGCCTTAGGTGGCATCTGTGTGCTTCAACAGGGATAAAATTATTAATAGAAGTACAAACACTCCCAGAAATAAATAAAAAAAAGCTGCATTTTTCTTTTCACCTCTCTCCTTTAAAGTTCTTTCAGCTGTTCCATCTCCTCAGGAGTCACTGCAGAAATAACAAACAGAAATAAAAAAGGAAAAATAAGCAGCACTTTCTTTTTTTTTTTTTCCCCCTCTCATCTAATTGATGTTGTGGCTCACTTTTGGAGTTGTGCATCCTACTTTTTATTTTGGATGTATTATTGGAAAGGGGAAGACATCTCTAAGCAGGCAGATGAGTGATGGATAAAACTGATAAAGTGTTTTTACCAGGCAGAATCAGCTCCAAGGTTTGTGGCTGTTCCAAGGCCACAGCCCTTGCTGGAAATAGCAAGCAGCAATAAATTGACAGAAACCAATGATTCAACCTTAAAATTCCAGAAAACATGAGCAGAAATCCACTCCCAGCTCACGGCAGCGTTTTGTGTGCATAAATTCCTTTTTTTACATTCAAGTTTAAGAAGATTTGAAGCAGCTTTTGTATAAAAAAATATCCTGTCCAGAATGCAGACAGTGTAATCCTCAGCTCTGTCAAAATTCCAGGCTGTGTAAACCTGGGAATAAGATTTCCATGGGCTGGATTTTTCCATCTCTGTCTGCTCTGGGCCAGGCAGGAAGAGTTTATTAGGGAGAGGGACCCTGGCACACTTTTAAATTCTTCACACCAGAAGGAATTTGCAGCAGAGGAGTTTCCTATCCATTATGACCTGATTTTTGGAA
This sequence comes from Muscicapa comitata, assembly GCA_027123655.1. NCBI lineage: Eukaryota > Metazoa > Chordata > Aves > Passeriformes > Muscicapidae > Muscicapa > Muscicapa comitata. The sequence continues at coordinate 4,897 of JAOTIY010001671.1, forward strand.
ATAAAATCAAATCAGATGGGGGTTCAATCTCTGAAAGTTGTTTCTGGCAATCCATCCCTCCCCATGCCAATGTCTCTGTATAACCCCATATAATTTTGGGATGGGATGCTGTTGGGAATGTTTTCTGGGAGCTCAGATAAAAGGTGGAGAAGATCTCCATGCATGATTAGGCCCAACCTTTGTGTCAGCATCAGGACAGATTTTAATTTCTGTGAAATTCCCTTTTCTTCTCCTGTCCTTCACCTCTTGATACACACAGGTTTCACTGTTTGCTTTTAAACAATCCTACTGGCATCAAAAACCCCATAAACCTTGGCCAAAAAATCCCATTTAGGCTGCATTGTCCCAAATCCATGCACAGATCTGAAATCTGGGGGAATTAATGGCTCTGACCTGCACCTGCTTCATTCCTGCAGTGCCTTGATGGGAGAATCATTTTCCAGATGAGCTTCCAGTAGCATCTTTGCCAGTGCCAGGCTGCCTGTGTGATTGATCCTCGTTCCCTGTGTGCCCAGAGAGTGCCTCATGCTCCTGCACAGATGGTTGGATGATTTGCAGTCCCCACCAGCTCTCCCTGATGATTTCTGCCTTCAGCAGCCATTGCCACGGTTATTTTTGGTCCCGGATTTTTGCCTTGCTTTTTTTGCCAGCACTGGGCTTTCTGTATCCACCCAGAAACCAAATCTGCTCAATCACTGAGGAGCTGCTGGCTCTGAGGGGTTTTATTCTTTTTTGTTTAATTGTTAAAAGTATTGTTTTCATTTTAGAAAGCGAGCTCTCCCATGCCTTGTTTTTATCCCGGATAATTCCAATGTGCTGACCCAGCAGCTTTCCTTTGGATGCTCATTTTCTCTCTGCCATCCTGCTGCTTGTCAGCACCTCTGGCCTTGCCTAAATCCAAGAATGTTTTCATGTATCCATGGGAATTCATAATTTTCTGCTTTCTAAAGCTTCCTTTCGAGTACAGAAAGGGCTCAGCTGATGGCCCAACACCTTTTTTCCTTTTGAATAACAAACTGGTTCCCTGGACTAGAGAAAATATTCCCTTTTTATTCCCTCAATATTTGTGTTCACACAAACATCTTCTCTTTGAATACTGATTTCTCTCTTAATATTTAGGGTTCTTCAGTAGTAGAAAATCCAGTTAGAGCACAGCCCAAACTTGAAGCAGATAATGGGATTTATTTTATTCGTGTCGACTGGGGCCGTGTTACAACACTGCCCCTGAGTCAAGTTGCATTTTAGACATAAAAATAGGCCTGATTAGGCACCGTGGTTAAAATGTGATTTAGTTACACCTCAGCTGCAGAGCATTTTGATCCTGGGCACAATCCCATCTTTGTGGAGCTCAGGTAGAGAACATTTCTTGTGCAGCACTGCTGACCCTGGGGCTGAGGCTGCCACAGCTGCTGGGGTTTATCAGATAAAACACCTATAAACTGCTTGTTTGCTCCTGCAAATCCTCTGGAAATTTTCTATTAGCAGCCTTTACAAGTCCTCCTGGCCTCAGGAATAAATCTGCTGAGCTCTGCTGCCTCTTTCCCTCTCTGTGGTGTTGTGCATGGAGGGGGAATGGCTTTGGCTTGGAGCACAGGAATCCACCACTGCCCTCGTCCTGTCAATCAAATGGAAAATCCATGGGGTTTGTAGATAACTTAGGAATTACTGCTAATTAAGAAGGATGTAGGATCAAAATCCAAAGTGGAAAAGATCACAGAAATGAGGTAGATACCAAAAGCCTCCATTTCCTCATTCTGTCAGCCTGCAAAGTATTTAATATTTGCAAGGACTTGAAGAAATTGCTACTCAGAGAACTCCTCCCAATTATTGCTCTTCAGCAGGAAAACACCTCAGTAAATGCCAATCCCTGTTTGTAGAACTGGGACCATGAAGTGCTTGCTGTCACCTTGCAATGTTTCATTAATGCACTATTCCAGCTGATAACTTAGATAGATATTTTAAAAATTGAAAGAACTCTCATCACTTCAAACTCCAGGAGATGGGATGTTTGTCCTGAGTCTTTGTGGGAGTGTTAGCAGTGACCAGCAGCAATGGGAGTGCTGGGAAGTGGGAAGGAAAAACCCAAAGGCACTGTAGGGATGGGAGAAGGGAAGAGCAGCAGGAAATTACAGGATTTATTATGGGAGTTGCTGTCCTGCTCTGACCATGTTTGGCAGTAGGGGATGGAACAGGAACTCTGGAATGTGTTCAGTAATGACACCAGCCCTCTGTGTGTGAGCTTTTTCCCTGTCTGGGATGTTCCTGCAGTCCCTTGGGTGATTTGGCACCCACAGAGTCACCTGGTGTCTCCATGGTGTGGCTTGAGCTGTGTCTCACCTGACACCAGGTGTTTCCCTTCGCTTTCCTGAGAGGGAGGATGTTCTGTGAAGTCTTTCTGGCCTGCTCCTTGTTTTTATTTTTGACTGAGATGTCCCAGTTAGCTCATGTTAACCACTGGGTGTACCTGGTTTTTGGTGGTTTTGGCTTTTCATCCCAGCCCTGAGATTAGATTGCTTTTTGAATGAAATCCAGGTCTGCTGTGCTGCACTTGACAGTTCCCAATAAACTTCCATTTCTGATTCATGGACAGCACAGCTATAAAATCTGGCACAGGATAATTTTCCATAGCAGTAAATGATATGAAAATGCAAAAATCAAAAAAGTTTCCTATAGACAAAGGTTTTGCTCCTCCCTTTGTGCTCTTTTATTTCGTTTCTTTTTCTGTTTTAAAGACATTTGCAGGACTCAGCTCCCTGTTACACTGTACAACATCCCAGTTTTGTTGAAGTACAGGAAACACCTTTTCACCCATTGAACCATGAAGCTGTGGATGTTCCAAATGGATTTTCCTATCCAGGATGTGGAGCACAGCAGAACTCTTGGAAAGAGCTGCTGGGATGCATCCTGAAAATCTTGTGTATCTAAATCCTGAAATCTTGTGTATCTTTACCTCCTTTGCAGCTTCAGCTGATGTGTTTTACCCAGCTGATCACCACTTTCACTGGAGCTTCCACAATCTGCCCAGATTATCCAGATCATCCCCATCCTTTTGATGGCTGCTTTCAGTTTCAACCTTTTCCATGAGCATGCTGAATTTCTCCTGGGAAAATCTCATTATCCTCTCACAACTCCTCTTCTGAACCACAACCCTATTTTTGATTCATGAGCCTTTTTCTTCCTTTGCTTTTCTCTCTTCTTTATAACCAGTGTAACCAATTTACCTTTTCAGAGATAAACTGCAATCCAAGACAGGTCCAATCTTAACAGTGGAAGTGCTTTTTTTTTCCAAAGGCAAAAAGTGCTGTAACACTCAGAGCTGCTTTACTTTGAGATGAAACACTAATCCCAGTTATTTAAACTTCCCTTCACAACTAACAGGCAGAGTGATCAGGATGGAATGGAGAGTTTTCAGTTTATATTTTATTTCTTGTCTTCGTGGTGTTAAATAATGTCACAGTGCTAAATGGAGACAGGGAACATGGAAACAGAAAGCCCCAAAGAGTTAATAAACCATTAAAAGGAAAAGGCAAAGGAAATAGAGATGGATGGGGTGGAGAAATAGTCAGCAAGTCTCTCTTGCAAGGAAAAATTCATGTCTGGAAAAGCCTGAGAAGTTTTTGTTGTTGAAAGTCCCATTTGTGTAGTTCAGGAAGCTCTGCAGGAGAAAGGAATGTGGGGTTGAACATTGATCATCTTCCAGGTGTTTTCCAATTTAAGTGATTTTGTGCCATTTTGGGGGTGTTTGGGTTAATTTTTCCAGGATGAGGGATGTGATTTAGGGACGGTAAAGCCACATCCTCCCTGTAATCCCTGGGCAAAGGCATCTCTGGAATGTGGCAAGTGTGGGCCCTGCTTATCACCTGCAGCTCTGATAAAGGTGCTGAACTGACCTGGGAGTGCAAAACCACATCAGAAAGAATGATGAGGTAAAACTGTGATACAGATTTATTTTAAACTGCTGGAAATTTAAAAAGTCACATCTGCCTTCCCAAATTAAGATACCACAGCCTTCAATTTCTGTTAACCAGCTAAAACCTTTTGGTGTGTGAACTTGCTCTCAACCCGTGAGCAGCTCATGCTGCTTACTCTGAACTATGCAAACTAAACAACAACTTAAAAAAAAAAAATCAGAATAAAACTTGGATCACGTGGTTCCCTGGAAGTTTTTGCCAGCTGCTCCCACGTTATTGAGCCATCTATCATCAGGCTGGTGCTGCGTTTGTGGTGATGCACTGCACTGATGCATCGTTAGGGGAACTGTATCCTGTGATAGATTAGTCAATAACAGTCCTGAGGAGGGAAATATTTGGAGAAATCAAACTCCAGAATCGGATTTCTAAAATGATCTGTAAGTGCAGTGTAAATGGAAGGTATTGACAGCTCATGTTCTTTTCTGCTGTTCTCTGTGTGTGTGTGAATTTCTGAGCACCAGGGACTCGTGCAACCAGCAGCATCTGATTTTCCTTACACAGGCTCTGGGGTAAATAGGAATGAAAGGAAATAGGGAGAAGGAATAAAAGGAAAGAGGAGAAGGAATAGAAGGAAATAGGGGAAGGAATAAAAGGAAATAGGGGAAGGAATAAAAGGAAATAGGAGAAGGAATAAAAGGAAATAGGGGAAGGAATAAAAGGAAATAGGAGAAGGAATAGAAGGAAATAAGGAAAGGAATAAAAGGAAATGGGGGAAGGAATAAAAGGAAATAGGAAAAGGAATAAAAGTAAATATAAGAAGGAATGGAATGAAATAGGGGGAAGGAATAAAAGGAAATAGGAAAAGGAATAAAAGGAAATAGGAGAAGGAATAAAAGGAAATAGGGAGAAGGAATAAAAGGAAATAGAAGAAGGAATAGAAGGAAATAGGAGAAGGAATAAAAGGAAATAGGAGAAGGAATAGAAGGAAGTAAGGAAAGGAATAAAAAGAAATAGGAAAAGGAATAAAAGGAAATAGGAGAAGGAATAGAAGGAAATAGAAGAAGGAATAAAAGGAAATAGGGGAAGGAATAAAAGGAAATAGAAGAAGGAATAAAAGGAAATAGGGGGAAGGAATAAAAGGAAATAGGAAAAGGAATAAGAGGAAATAGGAGAAGGAATAGAAGGAAATAGGGAGAAGGAATAGAAGGAAATAGGGGAAGGAATAAAAGGAAATAGGGGAAGGAATAAAAGGAAATAGGGGAAGGAATAGAAGGAAATAGGAGAAGGAGAGGAAAGCATCGAACTTTCCTCAGCTGGGAAAAGAGCAGGGAGGTCCCTCACAAATTTGGTTTTCCAGCCAAATTCAGGTATCTGGTGTGCTGGAAAATCCTTGCAGGATTTATCCTTGAAATCTGCACCAGAGTGTGCAAGGATCTTTGCATTTGCTATTGAAGGGATTTGTGAGGAGGAGCAAACTTGCCTTGCTGCCATCAGCTGTCCCTTTCCCTGCAGTCAGTGCTGGGGACAGTTTTTGGGCTTTGAGGAGAGTCCCGTTGATAAATGGGGTTTCATTTTCAGCAGTGTTCCCTCACTTCGAGTGGGTGTGAATGGGAACTCCAGGTGAACAACTGCAAGTGCCAAAAAGCACAAAACCCCCTTTTGTTTATCATTCAGGACACCCTCCTTCCTGCTTTTTCCTATCCCCAAGGTTAGACAAAAATACTTTTTTACCATCCAGAGATAAGGATTTAACCTTCAATATGCAAATTATTTAATAAGCAGCACGACCTTATTAAAACAAAGTGCTTTGTTCCATTCTTGGCTCCTTAAAGAAACGCCATTAAAAAAAAAATAAAATTATTGTGCCTCTATGGTTGTGCAGGGAAATAAATAATGACTGATCTCATCTTGGGCTAAAATCTCTTCTAGTGAGCTATTTTTCAAATAAGTTTCATAATTGGCAAAGATGTTTATATACTTTTTTGTTGGTTTGTTTTTTTTCCCTAAATTGGGTGATAGCTGTAAATGGTGAAAAATGAAATACCAAAGATAAATTTTTGTGAAGTGCCAAAAGGTTAAATCAGCATTTATTGGGGATTTTTTTAAGGCAGCATTTTTGCAGTGGTTTTTGGGAACCCTGAATGAGGATTTGTAAAGCAAATCTTGTTAAATTTTTTTGTGGTGCTGAGCTCCTTCTGTGAGTTGGGTCTATTCCCACACCAGTGGCAAAGTTCAGGATTTGGAGATTGTGGTGAAGAGTGACATTGTTTGGTCTCAGTTTGAAAGGCATGAAAATTCTGCTCTAGATTTTGACCCTCATAATCTTAATAAGAAAAAAAAAATGAGTTCTGCCTATATCTGCACATTTATTTTTCACTCTTAAAACCTTTAGGTTGTGTAGAACATTTAGGCTGGACAACTGGATTTTTTTTTTTTTTTAATTTTTTTTATTTTTAAAAATTTTTTTCTTATGCTCACTCTTCACTAAATGAACCTCAGCCTCATCCCAGGATCCATCCTTGTCACAGCAGGAAAATCCAGAGCTAAATTGCAGTGATCCCTCTACCTTTAAAAGCATTTGGGAGTGGGAAATCCTTCATAATTATTTAGCTTTTCTATTTTAGAGGATTAATATTTAATATTACAACCAGAAAGGGAGCATTTACAATAAATTGTGCTCTGCTGATGACTGAAAACACCAAAGTTTTCTGTCATGTCAGTCTGAATTTTCAGTGAAATGATGCAGTCAAGAAACAACAGAAAGAGAAGAATAAATTTTTTGTGGTTAAAGTGAACCACAGAAAGAAAAGAATAAATTTCTGTGGTTAAATTGAACCTTAGAATCTGACAGCAATAATTGTTTGTAGTTTGGCCACAGGAAATTTCATGATTTTAAATGAGTTTTTTCAGCTGTCATGGTCCTTTCCATTCCTTGGGAATACAGAAAACCAGGAGTGACGCCCTGAAAACAGGAGCAAGAAAAATATGAAGCTGATAAATATAATCTGACAAATTCTGACGTAATGAAAACAATTTCACTTTGCAGATTTGCCCCAGAAGATCTGCTTAGTCTGGAATTCCAAATACTCCTTTACATTTGGTCTCTGTGTTTTGAGAACCCAACACAAACTTCTCAGCAAATCTCCCTTTCTCATTCAAAATTCCCCAAATTCCCTTGAATTATCACCTCCTGAACATAGAAACCTCCAGCAGCTCCTCCCATCAGGAGGAAAGATTGAAATCACCAAAAAACAGAGGTAGAAAAAAAAATAAAAATAAAAATAAAAATAAAAAGAAAAAGAAAAAGAAAAAGAAAAAGAA
>JAOTIY010001672.1:0-12119 GCA_027123655.1 Muscicapa comitata
GTAAGCAGTAAAGCTTTAAACAACCACCAATCATCACATCTAAAAATCCCACACAAAGCTTGTGAACAGCATAAAACCACCAATCCAGAAATGCATAATCTCATAAACAATAGTCTTAAAATGTATAACTAAAGGTAAAAATTAAATTATAAATCAACTTCTACATAATCATATTAATTTACTGTCCAAAACCCCTATTTCTCCCACAGTAGGGTATATACTTTTCATTACAGAGCATCTTAAAACATGACAACCAATCAATACCTTTACTATTCCCTATAGCCTATCATAACTAACATTACCTCATTCATGTTATGATTTTCCAATCACCAAAAGTTAGCATGTTACAGTTTAAGCTAGAAGTTGTTTTTCAGTTTTCTTGCAGTGGAAAATTCAGAGATCTTTTCTCTACTTTTGTTTGTTTGTGAAAATCCTTTTGCCTGGTAAAAACATCTTTTGTTTGAAGTGGATTTATTCTTTGCTAAGAGTCATAAAAGTCCCTTCCAACTTGCTCTTTGCCTTCTTAGTTACCCAGAAAAACTGCCTCAGCAATTCTTTTCTTCTACATCAAAACTTGCTGTCATTTCTATTCCTTCTTCAGATTCCACATTCCAAGATCTTTCTGTTATACAGAAAAAAATATCAAATATAAATATAAAACATATCTCACGTATCTGTGAGACTTTCCTGTCAACTCCTTATCCTTCCCAACCACCTCATTTACAGCCAGCCTGGGCTGGGGGAACCCCTGAGGATCCTGGTGCTGCTGCAGAATTCTCTGGCTGGCTCCTGCCTGCAGAGCTGCTGTGGTTTGGGTTTAACCTCTTCATGCCCAGCTCTCATGGCACGTTGAGGATTTACAGTCGTGCCCTGCTGAGAAAATGTCCTCAGGGAAGCTCCTTTCAGGGCTGAGCTTTTTGTGAGAAAGCTGGAGGTATCTGTGAATTATTGTCCAGCTCAACAAAGAGTGGGAGTCTTTGTTTTATTATTTTGTTTTGTTGGTTCAGGATGTGCATTCAGCATCCCCCCAGGGCTGGGAGAGGTTGTATGAGGATGGAGGTGAGGGGCAGAGCTTGGAATGATGCTCTGCAGGGAGCAGACACCTGTGAATGCAAAGATTTTTTATTTTTTGGCCTCTGTCCCACCTGGATGAGGGCAGGAATTGTGGGCAGTGTGCTGCTCCACACTGCTCTGGGGTTTGCTGTAAGACCCACTGTCAAAAAAAAGGATTTTTGCATCCTTCTCCAAAGACTCAGGGCTTTGCCAGCTCCGTGGCTGCAATCCCACCCTCCTCATTTGGGAGTTTGGGATTTTTCTTGTGCCAAGAGCACAGAGCTGCCTTGTGAGAGGTCCTGCTCAGAGTCCTGCTCAGAGCCCACCTGTTGTGTGCAGGGAGATGGGAAATTCAGCACTGTGGATGATTATTTCACTTGGAAAACATTAGTCATGCTGGCAGTGCTGCAGGCTGGTGGGGCTGGGAAGCCTCCAGTTTGTTGTTATTATTGGTGGGGATTTTTTCACTGCAGGCTTTGAAGTTTGCAGCCTCCTCAAGCATGGAAATGGGTTTGGAAGGAGATGTTGGCTGAGTTGTTTGCTGGAAGGGAGCAGGGGGAGCTCAACCCTCACTCTCTCAGGGCTCTGGGAGCTGCTTCTCCCTTGGGAAGGGCTGTTTATCCTGGAGGGGGCTGGGGGATGCACCAAAAGATGTGCAGGGCTGGATTTGCCTTTCTGCCCACAGAAATGCACTGCCCCATCCCAGTCCTGCCTGCCTGGGGGCTGTGGAGCTCCCTGTGCCCTCCCCAAAGCTCAAAACTGTGCATGGGACCCCTCAGTCTGCAGGAGAATGTGGCTGGATGGATTTTAAAGATTATCTCATTTGGGCAGGGACACCTCCCACTGTCCCAGGGTGCTCCAAGCCTTGTCCAGCCTGGCCTTGGACACTCCCAGGCATCCAGGGGCAGCCACAGCTTCTCTGGGCTGGTATAGGGAATGATTTTTTTTTTTTTTTCCCAATATCCCATCCAAACTGGCCACCTGTCAGGGTTTTGGTGTGGCTGGAGCTGGCCCTTCACTCCCCCAGTGTCACTGCCTGCAGGAAACATCTCCCTGCACTGTCCTGCCTTGGGGGCTTTGTTCACCCATCCATCTTCTCCTCAAAATATCTCCTTTTCCACGAGGAAAAGCCAACTCCAAAGCCAGGAGGACTCTGATTTTCCCTGTGCTAATCAGGAGAGGCTCCTGCCAGGCATCTGGTGCTGCTTGAAAGAGCATCAGTGATGCTCCCCTCAGTCTGGGCAGTGACCATTCCCTGGGAGCCTCCCTGGTGCTGAGCTGGGCAGGGAATGCAATTCCAGAGTCTCTTTCATGTAAAAATAAAGGCAGAGATCAAAGCTGCCACCTCCCTGCAGCCTGGAAAAGCAGCCAGGAACCTTCTCTGCCCACCTGGATTGGCAGGGTGGTGCTGGCAGGGGCTCTCTGCAGCCTTTTTGGAGGGGACAAGGTGGCATTTGTGCATCCCAGAGAGCTGGGGATGGATCCTGGAGGGGACAAGGTGGCATTTGTGCAACCCAGAGAGCTGGGGATGGATCCTGCCCAAGCCCCCCAGCCCCCCACCATGCCAGGCAGGTTCTCCCTCATCCCTGCTCTGTCCAAACTGGAGTGACTTTGCTGTCACAGAGCCCAGGAGGCACCAGGGTTCACCCCCCTCCCCGAGGTGAAGGAGAGGTGAAGGCAGCCCAGCTAATTGCACTGGCAAGCAGGATTTTGTTAATGAGCCAACCCCCTCAAAAAGCAGCAGATATTTGGGATTTCGTGGAGCACAGCAGGTGGGAGGATCTCGAAAGGTCTCATCCATTCATTGAATTAAATATCCCTGAGTGTAGCCCAAGGCTTAGCAGGGATGAAACCACCCACCAGCCTGGGAAAAGGCAGGTTCAGAGCTGTGCAGAACACTGGAGTGCACACATGGATGGGATGGGGATTCCTCCACCCTGGAGCCCCCATTCCCACCTGAACTGCAACCACAACATCAGAAAGAGACAGAGAAATGCAGCAGGAAAAACTGGAACAGGCAGAATCCAATCACCTCCATTTCAATAATACATGTAATATACAACAAATAAATTGCATTCATAATAAATACCCGAGCTGGCCAGATACTGGATACAATTATTCATATCCAGATATATTGGCAAGGTGCTGCATTATTCATGGGGTACTCAGCTAGCCCACGAATGCCAGGAATTCTTTGTTTAATCATGTGTTTGACAAACATCACGACTCATTAAATGTATTATTCAGAAAATAGTATTTGATCAGGACTAATAGGCAGAGTGCAGCCACTTCAAGGTCTGGGGTCCCAAATTGCTTTACTCTGGGTGAAGGAGGTTTGCTTGGAATTGCAGGGGCACTTGCAGTTACAACTCACTTCTGCTGTGGTTTGTGTGCTCACACTTGGAGGAGTTTTGTGATGGAGCCCATGGTGGAATCCTCCTTTTGTTTTCTGGAGAGCTGGACTGTCCCAAGATGTTATTTTGCCTGGTGTTGCCTGTCCTTAAACTCCTCATGGAGAGCCTCCCACGTTGCCATAAGGGATTTTAGGTGCAGGGGATGCACCTCAGGCTCTGCTCTGTGTGTTTTTGGGGCACAGGGTCCTTGCTGACCCCCATTCCCCCTTTCCACAGTGGGAAAGAGGCCGAGGAGCTGGTGAGAGGGAGCAGAGCCGTGAGTCAGCTGCTGGAGCTGCACAGTGAGTCAGGGCTCTAACCCAGGGCTGAGTAGGAGGGAGGAGAAGTTTAATGAGCAGTGATTGCTCATTTGCTGCTCAGTTTCCTTCCAAGGTGGTTTTCAGAGCCCTTAATGTATAGATCAGGACCCCAGAGTGACAACACCAAGTGAAACTCTGGGCTGGAGGGGTTGGGGTTCATAAGGAGAGATGGGAAAGGGGTGAAGCTCCAGCTGCAGGCTGGGGCTGGAAGGTGGACGAGGCTGCCAGAGGCTGATTTTCTAACCCAAGGCATCAAAATTCCATCACATCCATTTCTCCTAATGAAACCCAAGCTGCTGTGATGGCACTGTGCCTTTTTCCAAAGGGAGGGGCAGGGCTGGAGCTCACTGCCTCCACTGATGGGCACTGCAGTGCTGGAAATGCCATTCCAGTGGGGATGAACTGCAGCTGGGGACAGGAACTGGGGCTGGGGGCAGAGACTGAGGAGAGTTGACACAGAACCTCCCTGGGCATCACACACAGATGGGCACAAAGTGTGTGACCCACCTGGGAGGTGGCCAGAGGTGCCACAGGGAAAACAGGGCTGGGAGAGACCTGCAGGTGTCTCCAGCTCCACAGTGCAGCTGCCAGACCCTGCAGATGTTCCAAAAACACTTCCCAAGGGCCCTGCCATGTCCCTGAGGGCACTGAAAAAGGACCCAGTGGGGTCTCTGCAGTGTGACACTGGAGATGCTCTCCCTGCCACCACCACTGGAGTTTTCCAGGTTTCCTTCCCTGGGCTTTTGCTCATCCTGAGGCTCCTGAGCCTTCCCAGCCAGCAGGATGTTGTGTTTGGGATCTTGCTGTGTTTCTGGGGTGCACCTGGACATTGTCAGGAGAACTGTTACTCACGTTTTTAAGAGGCAAACCACCCCAAACCCTCCACAACTGCTGGGTGTACACCCAGGTCTTGGGCTGTCCCCTCCTGTCCCCCCAGAGGGACAGGGTTTCACACTCCTGGCAGGTGCAGTGTTTGTTCTTTGTGTGTTCTTCACAAGAAAGAGGAGAGGAAATGGGGGATTTCGTGCCTGCATTTGAGATTCTCTTTGAGGATTTTACTGTTGTGTGGGGTGGTTTTTTCCTGTGGGTATCTATAGTAACGCTGCATCCAGCACAGTTTTCTGGAGAGCACCACTCCCTGTTTTCCTGCTCATATGGTTTTTTTTTTCCCAAACCCCTTTTCTCTGCTGCTCCCCTGATGATCCTTGTGCTGTGCCAGAGACATCCCCGTGGCTTCCTTGTTCCTCATTTGTGAGCATGAGGGTGGTCAAACCATCCTTGGATAAGGCACTGAACCCTCCACAGATGAACCATCTATAGATAAATCATCCATGGAAAACCCACCCATGGATAAATCATCCATGGATTACCCACCCATGGATAACCCATCCAGACACTGAGCAGGCCAGGGGTGTGCTGTGCAATTAGTTGCTCTCAGGTGGGATCACAGGGAATTATTTGTCTTTAATTACTTTTCCCCCTTCCCCTGAGGCCTCTGGGGGCAGAAGTGCCACCCCTGGGGAGATGGACACCAAAGGGAGTGGGTGAAAAAGAAAACAAAATATGAGAAGATTTTAAAATAATTACTTTAAAAGGAGAAAGGATGTAAGGGAAGGGAAAAGAAATGCTTTTCCTTGATGGGCAGGGAGCCCTGCATGGCTCCAGGGGGATGCAGGATGCTCCCTTTGGAGGGGCAGGGTTGGTTTTCCCTATTTCCAGCCCTGCTGGGGAACAGCTGCTCCCCCAAGGCACCCTTCAGGCCCTCTGGGATTTTGGGAGCTGCACTCAGAGGCTCCCTGCCAGCACCAACTTTTCTCCCCTGTCTCTCCTGACTCCCAGAAGCAGCAGAGGAATGAATGACTCATTAGCTGCCAGCTCAGGAAAAGGCATTTATAGCTTTTTTCATGGAAAACAGCCTGGGCTCAGCACCAGCACGTCAGTGCCTGGGACACAGCTGCATCCCTGGGATCCTGGGAGAGCTCCACCTGCCCGAGCTGGGATGTTTTCCATGGGCTGGGGGTGGGAATCACTCATGGCTTTGCCTCTTTGGTGGCACAGGAGGTGACAGAGCTGCTCTGTGTCCCAGCCAGGGTCACCCTGCAGTGCCTGAGCTCCTGGGGAAGGGGGGAAGGAGCCTGTGGGAAGCTTCTCCCAAACACAAGGGAGGGATGAGGAGCAGCCTCCATGGCTGGGCAAAATGCAGCTCCAGCAACTCGGAATAATTCTGCTTTAATCACTGATGACTGATGTTTTAATGGAGGAGTCATTAGGATGGTTGAGGCTCCAGTTTGCTTTTCCAGCGGTGCCTGGGCTGGGATGTTTGTTCAGACATGGACTCACACCATGAACTGCCCTGGCAGGGTTTTCCAGCAGCTGGATGCATTCCAGATGTTTTCCAGCTGCCTGCATGGCCTGGGGAAGGGTCCCTCACTGGGGGTGATGAGAGGCTACCTGGAACAGTGTAAAAGGAATAAATTAGGGATTTATTAAAAGGCCTTGGGCAGCACAAGAGCCTGGCCAAGGCTACACCCAAGGTGGACCCAGAGCCACGAGTTTCACACTTTTATAAGTTTTGCTCCATTTCCATGTTGGGGTTTGTTGCATTTGGGTTATGGGAGAGGCGAAAAGGACACAGGAACAAAGTTCCTTTGTGCACTGGAGAAGTAAAAAGCTTTTTATTTAAAGAAATGTTATACTTTTATAGAGTAGTTCTTGGTAGCTAAGAACAGACATAATTCATTGGTGCCAGGAGGTGACACCCCTGGTAAAGATGCTTTCGTGAAAACATCACGTCTCTCATGCACCTTGCAGGTGCATAATCATTGTTATCTTATTTTTCCCTTGAGCAGCCTGAGAAAAATCCAAAGCTGCTTCAAGGCTGCTTTTTCCCTGGCTCTCACCAGTATCCCACAGGGGTTCATTGTCCAACTCCAGGTTCTGCAGTCCCACCCTCCCAGATTCTCTCCTCAATTTGCTGCTGTTTGCACTTTTTGGGGCTGAAGCTGCAGCAATGTCCTTGGTTCTGGGGCTGGACAAGGCTTGTTTCAGAGCTGTGATAACACTTGATGTGAAGTTCAGAGTTACACGCCAAGGCAGTACAGAATCTGAAAATATGAGAGCTGAACTGAAGGCAGCACTGGCAGCAGGGTGGGAGCTGTGGCTCAGCTCCATAGCCCTGAGCAGGCAGGGCAGGGTGCTGTGCCTGCTCACTGTGCTCTGGGGCTGCAGGGCTGCCTTGGGCTGAGTGCTGAGCATCCTTTCCAGCTGCTGGGTGGGAAATGCTGTTTCTGGAAAGGAGGCTGGGCTGAGCTTTCCCAGCACTGCATCCCCTGGGAGCAGAGCAGCACAGCAGCCCACAAAGCTTTTTAAAACCTAAGTGCTGCTCATCTCCACAGAGGTGCATTAAGGAGCTGGGGCAGAGACCTCAGGCTCCAAACCGGCCTGAGGGTGGAAATGTGAACTCATTAAAGAGATGCCTCTGCTAGGGGGTGGGAAATGGGAGGAGAAAAAGCTGATCCTGCTTCTTTCTGTTCCAAATCCCCTAAGTGAGCAAACCCCTGGGATTTTTCCTGGAATGAGGAACCAATGAGGTACCAACTGTGCATCATGAGAGGACCAAGCAAAGGTGTCAGCAGCGAGTGTGGCTCTGCTGAGCCAACAGCCTGGGTGGGTCAGTGATGAACTGCAGCACAAAGGGCTGCTGGGCACCAAAACGTGGCCAAAGGGTTATTCAGAGATGGAAACCTGTCATCATTTCAATGAAAAATGGGTAAACCTCAATGGCAGTGCAGGCTCCAGTCTTGTTTCCCTCTCCCTGCACCCTCCTTGCTGTCCTGTTCTGCTGACACAGGATTACTTTTAAGCACCTGACCCAGCCCAAATGCCTCAAAGCTGCCTCAAAGGAGAGAAGGGCACCACATTTATTTCCCATTTTTCCTTGAGATTCCCCCTTTTCCTGTCTTCTCCAGCCATGAGGAGTAAGGGCCAGTTCTGGTCACTGCTTCAAAAAGGAGAAAATGCCCCTCCCACCCCTTTGTGGTGGATGTGCACTGCATTTTCAGAGAATTCCCTGGCAGCAAAGGGCCAAACTGAGATGAAACTGGATCCTCTTTTAATGCACACTCACAAATGGTCAGCAGGAGCCAGCTTTGGCATTTTCTTCTCTCACCAAGCCCTGGTGCCAGCCTGTGGTGACCCATCTGGGATTTGGAGCTTTGCCCTGCACCGAGGTGTTGAGTCAACAGGGAAATGTCACACATACATTTATATATATCATATATATTTATATTTATCTACACACACTTATATCCTGCTCCACAGTGACAATTTTGCTTTCCTCCTGCAGGCTTTGCTCTGTGGAATGATTATTCCAAATTCTTGTTAGTGCTGCTCCTGCTTTTCCCCCTGCTGAATTGGATTTTGTGCTGTTTGCTGCTCCATTTCCATAACGTGTCCCTTTAGAAACCCTTCAGTGCTTCCCCAATCCCAGTCTCCAAACTAGGATATTGCTTGGGGTATTTGCTCACTCTGAAAAGCCAGCACTGGAATTTTCCAACCTGCAACACTTCCCAGCTGAGCCTGGAAGGTGCTGGGCACCCTCCTGGCTGCTCCTGGTGGTTCTTCCACCAGGAATTTCTCACCTTGGCCTTCTCTGGGTCTGCAGTGAAACTCAGCAGAGAAGCACCATCCCACATGGATCCTTCCTCTCCTTTTGGGGCAAAAATGAGCACTTTAGGGAGGAGCTGGAGTCCTTGATGTGATAGCAGGGGCTCCTCATGCAGCTGTGCTCGAACATCTGTACCTGGGAAATTCTGGGGCAGCAAATCAGCACTAATGCAGGAGGTGCCCTTTTGCTTTAATGTTACAGATCAAACATTTGGCACTTTGAGGCTGTTTGAAGTGTGTGCCATTCCCAAAGCCCTGCTTTTACCACACTGTCATTTTTTTCTTTTTTTTTTTTGTGGTGCTTGATTTTGTTGGTTGTTGTTTTGTTGTTGTTGTTTTTGTTTGTTTGTTTGTTTGGGGTTCTTTTGTTTTTGTTTTTTTGTGTATAGAATTTTTCATGTTGCTCTTACACCATTCCCAGCCCTCTCAGATGTACTGAGCTGTCATGAGCCAGAAATTATTTGCAGTTTGGAAATCCCTTCTCCCAGGTAGCAAGTGGCAGGACAAGAGGAAATGGCCTCGAGTTGCAGCAGGGGAGGCTCAGACTGGAGATTAGGGGAAATCTCCTCACTGAAGGGGTGGTCAGACATTGGAATTGCCCAGGTTGGAATCCCCACCCCTGGGAGTGCTCAGAAACGTGTGCATGTGGCACTTGGGGACATGGGTTAGTGCTGCTGGGTTATGGTTGCACTCGAGGATCTTAGAGGTCTTTTCCAACCTAAACAATTCCATAATGTGAGATGGCAAACGATGAATTTTGGGCACTTCAGGGATGGTTCTGCTCCATCTTCCACTGACCCATCTCTCAGCCCAGCAGTGTGGAAATGATTACAGGGGCACAACCACTTTTCCATGTCCATAGCAGCACAAAGAAACCCCAAAATGTGAATTTAATCCTTGCTGGGGTGCCAGAAGTAGGCAGCAGCACCAGACAGGAAATTCTCAGGGTGGTTTCAGTCAGGAACTTCTCAGGATGGTTCTGACAAGCAGGAACTTTTCAGGATGGTTTCAGTCATTAATTTCTCAGGATGGTTTCAGTCATTAACTTTCCAGGATGGTTCCAATCAGGAACTTTTCAGGATGGTTTCAAGCAGGAACTTTTCAGGATGGTTTCAGTCAGAAATTTCTCAGGATGGTTCCAACAAGCAGGAAATTCTCAGGATGGCTCCAGTCAGGAACTTTTCAATACGGTTTCAATCAGAAATTTCTCAGGATGGTTCCAATCTGGAACTTCTCAAGATGGTTTCAGTCAGAAATTTATCAGGGTGGTTCCAATCAGGAACTTTTCAGGATGGTTCCAAAAAGCAGGAAATTCTCAGGATGGCTCCAGTCAGGAACTACTCAGGATGGTTCTGACAAGCAGGAACTTTTCTGTATGGTTTCAGTAATGAATTTCACAGGATGGTTTCAGTCAGTAACTTTCCAGAATGGTTTCAAGCAGAAACTTTTCAGGATGGCTTCAGTCAGAAATTTCTCAGGATGGCTCCAGTCAGGAACTTTTCAGGATGGTTTCAGTCAGAAATTTCTCAAGATGGCTCCAAGCAGGAACTTTTCAATATGGTTTCAGTCAGAAATTTCTCAGGATGGTTCCAACAAGCAGGAACTTCTCAGGATGGTTCCAAGCAGTAACTGCTCTTCCCTCTCTGCAGGTGAGGAGGTGGGGGATTTTCCCTGTGGAGAGGAGCCTCCTGCCAGGCAGTGTGAGAGTGGCACCACGTGCAGGGAGTACTGGCAGGGCCCCAACTATGGCATCACCAACTTTGACAACATCCTGTTCGCCGTGCTCACCGTGTTCCAGTGCATCACCATGGAGGGCTGGACTGACATCCTCTACAACGTGAGTGCTCTGCTGGGCTGGGGGGGCTGCCTGGGAAAAGGTGGTTCTGGCAGAAAAAAGCAATTTTATTGTTGTGGTTTTCACCTCCTGACCCCTGTTTTTCAGGAGGATTGTTCCTGTTCTCCTCAGGGTCTGGTTCTGGTTGAATCTGTGGTGCTTTTTGAGCTGAGTTGCTCAGCTGCAGTGCGATGGGTGGTGGCAGTGGGGTGGTGGCAGTGCAGGGGTTGGTGTCACCCCAAAGTGCTCCTGTGCTCTGCTGGGTGAGTAGGAGCAGCTTCTCACAATGCCCCAAAGAAAGTCCAAATTGTACAAAACTGGGTGGCAAAAGCAGCAACTTCTTAATATTTTGTACCTGGAGGTTTCCCCTCCTGACTGGGTGTAGCCTTTGTTGATCAAACTGGTAACACTGAGCTCCAGTACTGGTTTTGGTTGGTCAAGTCCAGTTTTACAAATCACCCCTGGCATGACCTGTGGGCTGCAGAGAAGAGGCACCAGGCTGAATTTCCCTGCCTCCTGCAAAGCAGGACCGTGACTTGCACAACCTCTTGGCTGGCCAATTTTGCTCTTCCCAGTTTTTACAAGGAGCAAGACAATCTCACCCAGCCTCTGCTGCCTTCCAGGCAGTGCAAAGCTCATTTGAGGGTGCAGTTTCTGTGGAAAAATCTCTAAGGCATGCATTACTGATGCCCTAGCCCATTTCTCTGGCTGGAGGATGATGCTGTGCTCAGTTTTCTTCATCACAGACTCCAGAGCTGTGCTGGGCCCTTTCAGTTCTTCCTGGGAGTGCTTTTGTAGCACCAGGAAAGGATTATCCTCAGCCACAGGCAATTGCCAGGTACAATTCTGCTGTGTTGGAGCCAATAAATCTGATTTATTCCCTTCTCCTTCAGTTGCTCAGTTCCTCCATTTATTCCCAGTCTTTGACCACTTAAAGCCATCTCTAGAAGATTTCCCCACTGCATTTCTCCCCTCACCCTAAAGCTTCACCACACCACCAGCTTCTCCCCTTCTCATTCAGCATTCCTGCTTCTTCCTCCTGGTGCCAAGTGTTGTAAGAAAAGCCCATTAGCATCCTGGCTGGAATTGATTAATCAATATGTGGTGTATGAGATCATCTTCTCCTAACCTGCCTCTCATTCCACATGCAAAACCCCGAGCTTACTATGGGGGTATTGATTTTGGGGGTTGCTTTGAAGCTGCTGTAGTTTCATTCCAGATACCCATTAATTGGGAGCAGCTCCTGGAGCAGCTGCAGAGTTGGATTTGTTGTGTCCAGCTGAGGGTTGGAGGTTTGGATCTGGCAGATCTGAGGGGCTCTGGGTGTTCTCATTGAGGGGAGGGTGAGTGGTTTGTGCTGTGCCATGGGACACTCAGCACAAGTGACTGATGCCAGGAGCCACCCCTGCCACCTGTCCCTTGTCCCCGAGTGCTGTCACCCCCTCCCTTTGCTGCTCTGCTTGCTGAGGACCTGCCTGTGCTTTTGCAGGTTGGAAACAGAGAGAAGCTGTGGGTGGAGAAGATCCACTCTGTGCAGCTCTCAGCCTTTTCACAACTTCAGTCATGTGCTGTTTTCTTGTTTTTTGGTTTGGCATCTTCTGTGCCTACTCCAAGTTCATCAAATTGAAAAAGGAGACAAAAGCCCAGATTATGCTGCAGCAGTGACTGAAAATCCTCCATGGGTGTTTGTGGATTCATTGTCAGGCTGTGCAGATAGAGCAGTGAAGTCGTAGAATTAAAGAGTGGTCTGGGTTGGAAGGGATAATCCCATTCCAACCCCTGCCATGGCAGGGACCCCTCCCACCATCCCAGGCTGCTCCAGCCCCAGTGTCCAGCCTGGCCTTGGGCACTGCC
>JAOTIY010001673.1:0-11991 GCA_027123655.1 Muscicapa comitata
GGGGCGCGGGGGCAGGGGCGGGGCGGGCCCTGCGCGTGCGCAGCGCTGCGCGGCGCTAGGGATAAAAAGGCGGCCGGGGCGGCGCGGGAGAAGCGCTGGGGCTGGCAGGCGAGGGCGGAGACGAGCCGAGCCGAGCCGAGCGCGGGGGTAAATCACTTGGTTTCTTGTCTTTACGCCACCGACCCTCCTTTCCCAGCCACCGCCGCCATGGTGAAGATCGTGGGCAGCCTGGTGAGTTCGATGGGCGAGGCGGCCATGTCTTTCGCCGTGAGAGGGGCGGGCGGCGGGACGAGCATCACTCCCCGGCGGGCGGGCGAAGGGGGACGGAGCGCTGCCGAGGGCAGCTTGGCGGCGGGGGGAGCCTGCTCGGGCTGGCCGGGGCTCCCGAGAGGCCTTGGCCCGTTGGAGATGGCGGGTGAGAGCCCCTGTGCTGCCCCGGCAGGCGGAGCCTGCTTCAGCCATGCGGCGGCAGCGGGGGAGCCTTGCGGAGGGCTCGGTCAGAGCAGAGGGAGGAAACAAATTACTGCGCGACCTGGGGCTTGAGAGAGCCGGAACGGGCAGGGAGGTGATGCAATTTCACGTTATGGCACGCTGTTGGTCATCACACTTTGAAGTCTTAAGGAAAAAGTTTCGTTTCTCAAGCGGATAGCAGGGTACTGCAGCCCCCCTTAAGCTTCGTCAGGGGAGATTTAGGTTGGACATCTTAAAAGACAGGGTGATTAGGCGTTGGAATGGGCTTCTCAGGGAGATGATTGAGTCACCATCCCTGCAGATGTTTAAAGAGGAACTGGACGTGTCACTGAATGCCGTGGTGTGGTTGACAGTGTGGTGTTGGGTCGCAGGTTGGACTCGATGATCCCGAAGGTCTTTTCCAACCTAACTGATTTTGTGATAGAGTACCCTAATTTAGCAGTCCCGATTTGCCTTGTGTACTTCTAGTGTGTAGGGTACCAGGTGGTTTTTTCTTAGAGTTTGGCCTAAATTCTGTTGCATTTCTGGGCAGGACATCATGGTAAAGTTCAGCCATTCTTGACTTGAACTGCTAGAGCCCGTTCCCTTAATCGGCAGGAGTTGCTGGCATAAGAAGTATTTCCCTTGTTATGGTGCTGTCTGGCATATTCACAACCCTAATGCAGCACATCACTGTTTAGATGATTCTGTGAATACAGATACATCTGTGGCTCTGAGACACAGAGTAGTAATAAAGTGGAGACCAACACATGGAGAATACCCTGCTGGTGATGAAATAGCATGTGGTCTTGTGCACAGCAGCTGATGTGGTTGATAGATAACAACAGAGTATTTGTTAGCTGTAACTTGGAAACCCAAGTCTCAAAAAGTATTCTCCATGCAAACTTAGCAGGCTCTTCATTTCAGGAAAAATTCTGTTGAACTCGTCTCACCTTTTGAACTTGAGATTTGGTGCAAGTGTTAGTTTGATCTTGTTTTGAAGCATCTGCAAGTAATGCTGTGTGGGCATCCTGTATGGCCCCAAAAAGTCGCTCAACAAGGTCTCTAACAGGGTTTACAATTGTTCTTGTACTCTGAGCTAGACATAGGGGAGAAATGCCAACAAGATATTCTCAAGAGGTCAAAATAACAAAAAATACTTCACTGGCAACTTTAGAAAATCAGAGAACTTTGGCAAACGGTTTAGTGTAACATTCAGTCACCATAAAAAGCTTCTCAAAGCATTAACTAAGCCTGTTCAACTTAGCAAACTCTAGGGCTGTTGATTTCAAGTTACTCCAAAATTCTGAGAAGAGGAAGTTGGAAGAATTCCAAGAACAGACAGAAAAGACAAAAAAAGGAGCACATAGTAGCTACTAACTGCTGGGTCCCAGCGGTGTTCAGCTGATAGAAATTCCAAGAGGAGGTAGGGTCAAGACACGTGCTAGCAGCATGTTTGGCCTTAAATACTCGTTGCCTCCAGGGTGCCCGTGATTGGCGGATACAGGCTCTAAGGATGGGAGTGTGCCGTAGTGCACTGCATCACCAGAGCATCACCTGCCCCTTCTCCCACACGTTTGCACCCCAGAATGTTTTGAGACCTCAGTCTTTCCCGTCTGTCACACATCCAAGTTTGTTTTCTAGCCTATGCTCTTCTACAGTCAGTTCATTTTATAAATGAAAGGCATGTCAGACTTCTCCCACTGGACCCGAAAGTGTTGACATCTGATACATAAATATACAAACTAACACTTGTGACCACAGCTCAAAAACCGGGGAATGCAGGAAGCTCCTTAAGATGAACGAGTGCCTTACCATTCAGGACCTGGAGAGAGAATGGTGTGTGACTGCGACCTGGAGTTGTTGTTCTGCTTTGCAGCTCTTCTCCCTTCTCTGTTTATGGTGGCACAGGAGGGGCAAACTTTTGGTGTAAGATTCGAGGTTTTTGTTACACACAGGAACAGATTAAACATGGCAAGTCAAACCTGGCTCTGGAGGAAGAGCCTGTTCCAGCTAGACTTCCACTATCCTCATAGCTATGAGCATTGATTAATAGTCTACTGTAGTTAAATTCTAGTTAAAGCAAACTTTTGTTACCCATTCACGGAGAGTGTGGACTCAACAGTCATGCTGACAACAGCATTTTAACTCGGTGACATCCAGAGTATTCAAGCACAGTGCAGCTGGGATTTCTGGATTAACTCCGGTTTTCAGTAAAGCAGGTTTGTATTCTTCTCTGATACAAAGGGGAAAACCCATTCTTGCACTGTCTGCAAGAGCTTCTATGGGTGAGAGCTAGCTAGGTGTGGCCCTTCAACCTGCACACCTCTTCAGAAACAAATTAGCTTCTGAAGAATGGCTACTTTCAGGGCGCTTGACTGATCCCTCTGTAGTACCTGCTGTAGCACAGAAGGAGCAGTATTTTGGTCGTTTTGTAATGGTCTTGAGGTGAGTAACTAGTGTAACTTGTAAGAAGGTTTGACTATGGGACATACTGTCTTTTATAGCCAGAGCTAATGGGGCCTATAAACTTCAAAAGCTGGTGCTACCAAAGCTTTCCTCTTCGTTCTAGCTGCCTTTCTTGTTATTTGAGTTAAAGAAAATGTTGAAAAATTGCAACTTTTGCTATAAGAGATAATTTTAGAAGTGGTGTGTCCTAGGGAGCTTAGGCAGTTGAACATTTGGTTTGTTTATGCTAGCTTCTGTATTTAAAAATCCCCACAAAATTACATGACTGGGCAAGTCCAAGGGTGACTAGATATGTGTTGAAAATAATGTTTACAACCAAGCTTTAATCAAATCTGCCAGATAGTGTGGACATATAATATCTATTGCTGAGAGCAGCTGACTCCTTTCAGCAGCGTTTGTGGCCAGGTTCTGTTTTGAAACACTACCTGGTGCTGGGAATCTCTGAGGCACCAGAAGCTTTCATTATTAGAGCTTCTTACTTGGCCCTTGGGAACAGATGCCTGCTACCAATGTGTTTGTTGAAGGCAACATGCCCTTTTCTGCTGGACAGAAATACAAGTAAAGTGAGATCTTGTGTGTGCTCAGGAAGGTTGTAGTTAAATATTTAAGAAAACAACAACAACAATGCAAAAACCACACCACCACAAAGAACAAACCGATATTGACCAGCATGCTAGCTGAGGTTTCCCCACTGAGCTGCTACCTGGAGGAAATGCTGTTTAACCAAGCTGTAAGATCCTCTCAAAGCATGACAGAATAGTCTTGTGATGGGTGGTTCCCCTTCTGGTAACAGAGATTATTTAGTTTTTTATTAAAAAGCTTGTCACTTTACAGTTAACATGAAAGACAACTAGTGAAGTCAGTCGGACAGGTCAAGCAGCTTGTTTCTTGTTTTGCTCCTGCTGCTGTCTTCCTTCCTCCAGGGAAATTAAGCTCAATAGAAAAACTTTCAGAACTTCTCACTAGTTTGATTTTTTTTTTTTTTTTTTTTTAGCTTGCAGGGGCAACACCTTTGGATGCAGCATCTCCTTTCACTACAGCAATTTTGGCTAATAGTAGAGATGATTTGCAGGGTAACATTTGACTTAAAGCCAGGACCAGGACCAGTGGTGAATGGTATATGTGACCAGCTGTAATTATGATGCTGTCCCACTTTCCCTTTGTTCTGCGCAATTGCAACCCTGAGGTGTGTGGCCATATGATGAATGCATTCCAGGGCTGGGCTTCCTTTTGCAGAATACAGTAATTATGTAGCTGGAAAGGAGACTTAGGGGTTAAAAGAGGATGGTCTAACTGGAAGCTGTGGGAAGTGGAATCAATAGAGTGGTGATGTTACGGGGCAGAGGTCTGAGAAGCTGTACCAAAAATCAGCAGTAGGATTTCAAGGCCAAATGGAGTGAGGCTTGACTGAGGAGCTGATGGTATGGAGCAGCGAGCATAGATAGCTGTGTACAGGGACACTAAACATTGTTGTGGGAATGGGTGCAGGAATGCATACTATGTTAGTACAGGAGTAGGGGAATGTAGGGAGATGGGAAAACTTAACTGTTCCTATCTCTTTCAAAATGAAAGTAGGTGATGTGTAGTGTTACTACTGGTCTTGTAGCAGAGTAGACTATGACTGTCCAAGACACAAGGATGAAAAAACCAGCATGGATGCTATGTCTCTGAAGAGAGCTATGTGGGGAGGGAAAATCTCTCTTAACAGCGAGATGTAATGCTGAGTGTATTTGACGTTACGGGAAGATGTGAAGAGTTTCACATAGGATTATACGTACATAAGTATGCTCATGCAGGATCTCTGCTTGTTTGTTAAATATATTCATGTTCAGTGTGACTTTTGGCTCCCAACCTGCATGACATTCTTTAGTTTATTAGAGTTGAGTTGCAATTTATTGTGGCTGATTGCAGAAGCAGGTATGAATTAGTTAAGTCCTGCACTGCAAAACCAACCCCTGTGTACATCTGGCAGTAACTATACTGCTTTCAGTTAGCTGTTGCTGACAGGACTCCAGTGTTTTACTCCATTAAGCTGGTGGGGACTAAAGCAGCTGTATTTTGAAGTTTATGCTAACAGCTCTCCTGAAGCTTGATTACCGAGACAACAAAATTGAAAATTATTGGAGTGGCTTGTAGTTTCTTTGACTAAGACAGCGTCAGGAAGTAGGTGATCAGCACTTTCTGCTTCTGACTGAGATGCTTGCCTTTTGCTAGCATGCAAGTATTTTTTTACTTTTAATGTTTTTCAGTTCTACTAAAGCAGTCACTTTCTGACAAGCAAAAAAGCACGTAAGGATGTTTAGTTCCAAGAAATATTGTCCAGAGATTTGTCTGACTAAGTGCAACACACAGACTTGAAGACTCTGAATATGTATTGAGTGTTTACTTGTGTATCTGTATGTGTAGCATTGCTTTGGCTAATGATGTCAAATGTGGGTTCTTTTGGCAAAGTAACTATCCTATGAGGTTGCCTTCAAAAACATGCTTTAGAGTAGAACACACAGTATCATTTTAATGTTAGCCATTGATTGGGAAAGTCACCAGAGTGGAGGCCTGTACAAAGGTTTGTATCCGTCCTTTTCAAATTCTGTAGAGGAAAGTCTGTCCCAGAGGAAAATTAGAGTCTCACTGCCAAGACAGAAGTGAGAATATGGATTATAAAATACTCTAAGGATCATATTTTGGGGATAGCACAGAGCTGTCAGAGTTGAGCATTTTAACTAGAGAATTTCTAGCTTGTTTCCACAATTCGGGAAGTTTGACTGAGCGTTGTGGTTGTTTTCTAATTGGTGAGTTGTAAGACACTGACTGCTGCTAGCACCAATGAAAACAATTCATACTGAAGCACTTACATGATGATACAAATTACCCAGTTAAGTGTTTAAGACTTGCTATAATGATTAGTGTGTTAAGTCTTAGAATAAACCAGCACTATGATTAGTCTTACATCATTTAGAAAAGGAGGACGAAAATCATCAATGTGTTCAATTTTTTTTTTTTTTGGTAGGTTGAATTTGAGGCAGAACTGAAATCTGCTGGTGACAAGCTTATAGTAGTTGATTTCTCTGCCACATGGTGTGGACCATGCAAAATGATCAAGCCCTTTTTCCATGTAAGTAGTTTTTCTGGGTTTATTTCTGCATTCAATTGTATATAAGTGTTGTGTTGCTTCACAATTACATGGAGGAAAATTCCTTTGGCCTTATCTGATTGCTGGCATTTTCTGGAAGAGTGAGAAGTATCTATTTTTAAGACTACCAGGTAGAATAGACTGACCAGTGATATAGCTGGGAACTAATATGAAGTTTAGCTTTTGCCCTGTATTTGTCCCGTTACATGAATTTCAGTTGCATTCCATCAAGTGGAGGAACACAGAGAGGAGACAATGCTTATCCCTCTGTACATGGTTAATGTCACTCCTCCAGCTGTGTTTAGGTGGGGGTATGTTATCTCCTGATAAGGTATGAGAAGCTGCGGCACCTTTTGGTGATCAGCTGAAGGCTGCAAGAGAAGGCCTTCCACCTATGTCTTAGGATATTTGAGTCTTTCTGGAGAGAACACGTTTCCACAGAAACAGTTGGCAGCAGAACAGAATATTTTTGCTCTGGTAGTAGACAGCTGCTTCAAGATAACAAAGCATGTTTCACTAGCAATTTAAGCAACACCAGCCTTTCAATTTATAGGAATGCATCTTTTCAGGAAGCTTTCCTGGAACACTGTAACTGCATAGTTCCTTTTATTTCTTTCTAGAGTTTGAGTGAGAAGTATGGCGATGTGGTGTTCATAGAAATCGACGTGGATGATGCCCAGGTAAGGTCTGGGGTGTTGCTGAGGAGGGACAGCTAAGGACTTCCACACAAGTGACAGACAAGAATTCAAAATGTCTTCACACATACTGAAACAAGAGTTTACTTCAACTTAAAATTGAGACACAAAGATTTAGCTGGAAAGAATGATTTTTTTTTTTTTCAGGGAACTCCTGAACAGAACAAACTGCCTTGGTTATCAGCACACTTGAAGTCCTATGGCATGATATAGTCAGATAACTTGGAAGCACTGACCCTTTACTTTATGAGGGAGCATTAGTCTAAGGTCTTAAGCTGCTTTGATGCAGTCTTCCTTAAACCCAATGGTTCACAACCTACTGATCTGTCTGGTCCCTCCACTGCTCTTGCCACTGTTTCCTCTTTCATTAAAATGAAATTAGATCTTGAATTAAGTGCAGTAAAATGTCTGCTGTATTGCAGCTTCAGTGTTGTCAAATTGGTACTTGAAAAATATCCCATGGAAGCCCAAGAGTTGCCATAGGGCTCTTGAGTCTTACAAGCAGACATCTGTTTTGATGCAGAGGTCTGTTGGTTTTTTTCCAAACACAGAGTATAGGTTGAGGTGATTGCAATTGCATGAATTAAATGCTGAATAAGGGATCTTTAAGGCTTACTTCAGGGAAATGTTAACACTGCACTAGTTTTGCAATAGATGGACTAGCAGAAGTGTTTTGCTTTATCTACAGCAGTAATGGCTTTATCTTGTCAGCTAGAGTGGTTCTAATTTAACATCCTTAAAAATATGACAAATTGAAGATGGTTTTTTTGTCTCTTCCAGGATGTTGCTTCACACTGTGATGTGAAGTGCATGCCAACGTTCCAGTTCTACAAGAATGGAAACAAGGTAGGCTCTGACTTTTTGGAACTGGAGCAGGCAAGCTAAACACTTGAAAGAAGATTGGGAGTGTTGGACTACTTAGTCTGCTTTCTCTTGATTATGTCTCTATGGTACTGCTAGCATTAAGACACTCCTGAGAGCAAGCAAGTTCATCTTAGTACTGCAGCAAATGTAACCAGCACTTAACTGGTGATGCAAACTGTGTTGTTCACAGGTAGTGAACTGAGTTGCAGGTCAGTCTTACAGATGGTTTCATGAGAGATAGTGGGATGAGATGTCTATGTTAAGACTGCTGGTCTATCTGCCTGGCACCCTGCTTTTTATTTGGACACTGTTTGTTATCTGGATGCAGCTTGTGTTAGAGTAGATACATGACTATAGGTGGCTATGGGATCTGACCCAAACAGAAGGTTATATACAACAAACAGCTGTTTAGTTTATTTCACAGAGAGGCTGTATAACCTTTGAAGTGATGGTCCTGTCTCTGTCAGAGAACTGAATGAACCTCTTGTGTCTGCTCTGCCAAGAGATGGATGAGATGGCATGCAGATCATGCTCTGACAGCACAGTGGGCTACCTGTGCAGGGGAGTTTGAGCAGCTCTCTGCCTGAACTTGCTGAGCTGAATGTGTTGTCTTAGGCTTTTAATTTGCTAAGCAAGCTGAAGGTTGGCTTTTCTAAAGGAAAACAATGCTTGGGTGTAAGCTTCATGGCTGAAGGTGATGGAATTGCACCTTGGTTAGTAGAGTGTCACATGTAGGGTGACTTTCAGTTCAGTATGGGGTCAGTATGAACCTTTGACAGGTCTGTCAGGGTGAACTTCTGCAACTTTATGGTGTTATTGGAAGAATTGTGATTACAGCATGACAGTCAGTGTGTGGCTCTTTGTATCAAGCAGCCAGTTTCATGGGCTGTAGTGTAGTCTGCTCTGTACCTTGCACCGCTGTAGAAGCAGGAGGGCAGAGCTGCTGTTTTTGAGACAGCAGATGAATGCTGCCTCTATCTTCCTGCCCTGTAAGTTACAAGAACAGTTCTCACAGGAGAAGCCAGGCATAGGGGTAGCTCATTTGAACAGTCCTTCCAGAATTTGATTGGTAGGGTCCAGACCAACTCAAGATGACTTTGAGCTGCCTATGAGATGTGGGACCTTCGGAGTGTCTTCAAGCTTCTTTTTGAGTCTTATGCAATACTTACACAACAGGATCAATGGTAGTCTGGAAGTTAATTTTGATTGTCTTTTGTCCCAACTCTTGCATGAATTAAATTGAGTGGGAAATAAATACATGAACATGTGCAAAATACTCCCTGTTTTGAGGGTGGGGAAAGTTTCAGTTTTTAGCGGAGTTGAATAGGTGTATATGTGACTGGATGCTATGCAACTAATGTTAAGAAGCACTGAATGCAAGAGTTCTAAAAACCAATCTCTCTTTACAGGTGCAGGAGTTCTCTGGGGCCAATAAAGAGAAGCTGGAAGAGACCATTAAAAGTCTAGTCTAATCTGCAGCCATGAAGACATTGAAGCATGTGTCCTTTGGCTAAATTACAGCCTGCAACTTTTCTACTTAAAAAGAAACCTAAACAAGCTAGCTAGATTAAATGGTGCAAACTATCTTCTTGGTCCATGTATATGAGTACAATAAAGTATAAACTCTTCACTTTTGCATATTGCTGTGTGTTTAACAAAAACATTAAGAATTTCCTAATGTCAGGGATGTCAGGTTTTGGTGCGTTAAAGGAGTACTATCTATATACAAAGACTTATCAAAGGCAACCTCATCTACTATTGGCTTGGGATCCACGACAGTTCCTTTAGGAGGAGTCTGCTGCCACCCTACTCAGATGGTAGTCACCAGGCTATAATCTGGTTTACAAATACAGAAAGAAGAGTTGGAGAAAACAGGTTAGTCATGGATGGGATAGTTCTTTCTTTTGTTACATCTGTGTAGTTAAAAGACTCTTAAAGTGTTTCAAGCTGCATTTTGGACTTCAAAACTAAGACTTGTCCTTCCAGAGCTTGGTATCAATCCTACCATGGAAGTGCAAGGTAGGACTTGGACTTGCTGTCTTTTTGCCTTGCCTTGCCATTAGTATGTGTACCTTCTGTTTCTATTAGTAAAAGAGTGTGTTTAGTCCGAGTTGGGCTGCTTTGTTCCTAGGCAACAATCTGGAACAAATGACTGAAGAAGTAAAATACGTGATTTCTTAAGGTCAAGAGAATTTTAGATTTATATACTCTAATTTTCATTTGATTGCACTGTTGCGCTCTTAGAGCACATTTGACACTGAGTTGGACAGTAAACTAGACTCTGTGGTCCTCTAGTCTGAATCAGGCTGTCTAGATGAATGCTGACCTGCCAGCCTTTTTTTACCTGCCATTCACCTACTCTTGACACCCTCCAAGGGGAACAGTGATTTTTTTTTTTTTTTTTTTTTTTTTTTCCCCCTCTCCCTCCACCGTATAAAAATGGCTTCCCTGGTGGGTTGGATATGGTCCTGTATAAGAACTCAGTAAAGAAGGGAGCAGGGCTGTAGCTAGCAGTGGGTACAGCTTAGTGAGCTGTGCTGCTGGCCTTCCTGTTGCATATTGCATATGCAGACAATGTGGAATGAGTGAGCCTCTTGTCTTTGTGGTAGGGAACTCACCCATGACTCAGCCTTACACTCACTTCACAAGCATGCGTTAATTTCTTGATGACTTTGGAGGACTGGGGGCCTTGAACAACTTAATGTACCTTCCCAATTTGAAACAGGATTTTTCTAGTCCAAGAAGTGGCCACACCCTTTACTTGAGGATGAGCCATCAAGGCTTTTCTTGGATATAAGTTCTAAGTTGTGATTATACAACTAGAAGAACATAGGAAATATTTTCCATGTAGCTCTGGCTATTTGACTAAGAGAAGTGCAGCTGTGTGTTTGAACAGTTCAAAGGTAAATGGGAAACCACTACCCCAAGTGACACACCACGGACAGACTCATAAGGAGGGAATAAAATGAAGCTGTAGCAAGAATGCACTATGAATACCACACTATCTGCAAACAAGCATTCCTTCTGAAAGCAGTTTCTGCATGGCCTATTTATTACCTTTGGGCAGGAACTGTGAGCAAGAAATGTTTAAAAATTCCTGCTGAAAGTTCCAGATGCAGTAAGAGGCCCTGGCATACCACTTCATCCTTAAGAAATAATACTGAAGTGTGCTGCAACATACAGTATTTCTGCTGAGGCAAGACTAGACCAGGTTGTTGCAGGGGAAAGGTGCAGTCAGTGATGCATTGCTGCTGTGCCGAGTTTAACTTAACACTTCATTTGCTTTTTTTTTAATAAGATGCTACTCTGCAGTAGCCTTGGACAATCCAGGTGACAATGACTGGAAATTCAAGTCATGATTGGGAAGACCAGAATAGCTGGAATTCCTTTTTTGCTGAAGCAAGGGGTGCAAAGCAGTTCTTAAAAGGGCAGTGAGTTCAGCTTCCTGTGCTGCAACATCTTCCCCTCCCAAGAACTTGTATGTAGGCATACTGTGATGAAAATAACTTGCATCCCCTAATTCAAAGAGCCAAGCCTCTTTGAGGAATATACAATGAGGATCTCCATGTTAGGTAAATTTTCCCTTTAAACGAAACAACACACGGTCCTCAAATGCAGAGTTAAACCAGAATTTGACTGTAGTTGGTCCTTGTGGTTACAGGTGATGGAAAACAAAGCCTATGCTTTTTTCTGGTTATATGAAAGGAGCCTCAGTTCCTAGAGCAAAAGTGCCCCTACTGGGAGGAGAGAACCCTGGTTCTGGATGGCAACTGGCTTGACTCTTTCAACAGGCAAGGACAGGGTGTTTCAGTCTTTTACAAGCCTAGGTATAGCAAATAAACATTTTGTTCTAAATGCAATGGGTATGAATATCCTTGCTAAAGCCTAGGGCCATATGCCCTCCCACGTGAGTATTGATACTTCATAGAGAGCTCATTGGGTGCATTTTTTGCTTGGTTTTTGTGTGAAGGTGTGAGGCCAGTATTGCTATGTGCCAGGTAGTAGCACAGCATTCACTCTTTCATTAAACTCTGTGGTCTGATGCTGGCATGAACAGAATTGGCTGCTTTGTTCCAATGACCTGCAAAGATGCCTGTAAGAGGGAAGTGGGTAGATGGCCAACTGACTTGAATGTTTGGTAGACTTGATGTACATGGCAAACAACATAGAAGTTTCTTCTGGGGATAAGGGTTTCAGGAAGAAGTTCTCCCCTCAGGCAATGACTGTAGTCTGTGTCATTTGGCTATGAAATAGCTGGGATCTCTGCCTTGCTGTCAAACAAGAAAAACAAGATGTTTTCGTCTGCAGGCCTGTTATGTAGCTTGCTTATAATGGGCTGGCCAACAGGAAGAGAAGTACTTCCTTGAGTACAGCAATTAAAAC
>JAOTIY010001674.1:0-11908 GCA_027123655.1 Muscicapa comitata
GGTAATGTAATGATTCTTATAGGCTGTATGTAAATGCTATAGGATTTGTATCTTGTGTTAGATTGGTTAGTGGAAATCAGAATATTTAACATAGAAGAAGATTTATTGTATTGTAAACGAGAAAATGGCTCTCTTGCTCTCTTACCTTCTTACCCCCTTACTCTTGCATCCCTCTCTTATTTCTCTCTCTCACATCCCTCTTTTACTCCTTTCTCTTCCCCCGTTCTCTTTCCATCCTGCTCTGAGTTGTGGCTGGCAGCTCTCAGCAGGACTCTGCACACCCACGCCCTTACAATAAACTGCAACTTCAAGACCAGTTTATAGAGAGCACCTGAGTTTGTCCTCACCACCGTCCACCCTGACCAAAGACTCTGACAGCCAGCTGTTCCCCTGGCACCGTGATCCTCTCCAGCATCTCAGCCTCTTTCCTAACTTTCCTTGCTTTACCTCCCTTGCATCACCAACCGCATCCTGAGCCCTCCCGGAGCCTCTCAGCGCCGGGCACCGCGGAGTCTCGCCTCGCTATCAGCCGTCATCTCGGGAAGTTTAAGCAAACAAAAGCACAAAACCAGGATAAAACAAGAAGGACCTTCACATGTGACTTTGCCCGTGCGGAGCCGGAGCTCTGGCGCGGGGGAAACGGGCAGGTTCCATCAGATACGAGCTGCCCGGGAGGAAGCTGATGCCTGCACACATCTTATCTCCCTGACCATCAGTGATCCGGCCGGATCGGCCCCTCCCGGGGCTATTCCTGGATGGTTCTTTCATCCCTTCCATGGAGCAGGCACAGGGCATCCTGCTGGAGTTATTCTGGGCAGGCGAGCACGCCAGCTCTCCAGCAAGGGCTGCTTTGAGCCCTGCAACTTCATCTTTCAAACGGGTCACCCTCCTTTTTAAATCATAATCACCACTGAAGGGATAAACGCTGCTTAAAAATTTCTAAAAGTTCCTAAATCCTAATCCTGGGCGACTCGAAGAGATGGGTGGGAGCCCTGGGCTCAGCAGCGGTTCTGGCGCTGTCACGGTGGAAAGTGAATTCCTGCAGAGTGGGATTGACTGCAGGGGTATGGGATGGGCAAATCAAACCCCCGGTTCCAGCCCTTGTCTGGGGCACACGGGGTCAATCAGTCAGTCCCACGCCAGCCCTGGTACAGCCTCCCGTGAGCCTTCCCTTCATCATCGCGGTGCTCACGGCTGGCATTTCATCCTGCAGAAGGAAGGGGCATCCCTGGATCACAGCAGGACCCTCCCCAAGCGCACCCAGCCGTTCCTGGGGGTCTCACTGAGCCATCCCCATGTGGCAGGAGGGATGGGGGGCCGGTGGGAGCCCGTCCCTCCCTTCCCCCTGCGTGCCAGCAGCCAGGCTGGCGCGGCTCCTGCCGCTTGTGCTCCGTGTGCCGCCCGCCCCCGGCTCATCTGCGAGCCGCAGGGAGCTGGCGAAGGAGGGCAGCCACGTGCCGGGGAGCCCGAGCGAGCCGAGGCACCGAGGGGAACAGACGGGGAGGCTGCGGCTCCTTCCCCTCGGGAATCCTTCCCTCCCTGCGCCCCGCAAAGGGCAGAGCTGCAGCCTCAAAGCAGCGAATGGGGGCTCCTGTTCTCCTAAAAAGGGGGCCAAGAATTATTTATGACCTGGGTAACTTTTGCTCTGAGCACTCACTGCCCTCCTGGAGCCAAACTGCAGGAGCAAGCCCAGCTTCACCCGGGGATGGAGCTGGGTTTGAGGGGATCTTGGAATATGGGAACACCAGCACGCTGCTGCTGCTGCAGCTCTGGCAATGCTGGAGCTCTGGGGGGCAGCTGGCGATGGAGCCCAGATATCCCAAACTTGACTTCCAGCCCGTGCCTGCAGCTGGGGCTCCTTCCACAGCATGGATCTGCTTCCCTGTGCTGAGCCTTGGTGTGTCCATCCACCACACAGGAGCACACAGGAGCGGGGAATGTCACTGCGGATGTCACAGGGTGGCCAGGGGACACTGGCAGCAAAGGGGGAGCATTCCTGCCAGCCCCACAGCAACCCTGAGCTTTATTCATGGAATCAATCCTGTTAACATGGCAACCACTTCCATTTTAATTTGCTCAGCCACATTCCAATGCATGCCGTGGAACTGAGAGCTTGGGAAGATTGGAGAGGCCAAAAAAAAAAAAAAAACCAAAAAAATAGCAAAAGAAAGAGGAAATAACATAGGAAGGATTTGTGCCACAGCTCCCTGGCATTCCTGGAGCTTGGTCCAGGGCCTCAGGACATCAGTGCCCAGCACAGCATGTACCACACTAGGGTGGTCACCCTTGGGGTGGAGAGGACAAGAGGCCAGCAGGGGCCTGTGAGCCCTCGGGGATATTTCAGCTGGGTGTGTCTGTGCCCACATCATCCTCCTCCCTTGGACATTCCCATCCACTGGGAACAAAACCACCCCTGTGCCAGAGAAGCTGGCAGATCCAAGGGCACAGCCAGAACCTTGTCCCCACACCGACACCTCCCTCCTTAGCCTTTCTTTTTCTTTTTCTTCTTCTTCTTCTCCCCCGCCTTGGCCTCCTCAGCCGCTTTCTTCTCCTCCTTCAGCGCCTTGTACCTCCACTGCGGCGGCTGCAGCAGGTGCTTGTCCTTCACACGCGGCTTCTTCTCGCCGGCGGGCGAGCCGGAGGCTTTGCTCACTTTGATTTTGGGGACGGGCTCGCCGGGGAAGACGCTGTTGGCACGGCGCAGCCACAGCGGCAGGAAGCTCAGGAGGCGCCGGGGCGGCGGCGGCGGCGGCCCGGGCACGGCGTGGCCGTTGCAGGAGGATCCCCCGGTGCTGGGGCGCCAGGACGGTTCTGACTCGTCGCCTTCGTCCGGCACGTGCTGCCCGAGGATCTCCGGCACCGACAGCCGGCGCTTGCCCACCTCGGGCGGGCTGTCGGGGCAGATGGTTTGGCAAGCAGTGGCCACGAAAGGGCTGGCGAGGGACGTGGTCATCCTCACCATGTGGTCCAGCACACCGTCCTCCTCGGGGTCGCGCGGGATGTTGAAGGTGAAAATGGAGCGGATCTTCTCCAAGAGCCTCCTGCTCCTGGATTTGGGGCTCAGGGCTTTGGCCACCAGCGCGGCCAGGGCTGGCCACTCGGGCTGGTACTGGGCTCCGAACTGCTCCGCCCGCGGGCGCCGCAGCAGCGTCCGGATGCGCACGGTGGTCTCGAAGCGGCCGGTGAAGGTCGCCCACTCCCGGGCTGTCTTCCCCTTCACGGCATCCACTGCCTGCAGGTCAGCTCCTGGCACAGCAGAGGATACATTAGGATTTTAGCTTTTATGTTTTTCAAATGCTGTACCGCATTAGTGCATAACTCTAAACTCCATATGGAGGGTTAGTTAATTGTCTTCATGTTTTGATCAGACAAAACAATTCCTCTAGGAATTGTCAAAGACACCCTCCAGCCTCAGGCCCCAAAAAGAGTAAACAAAAGTGAATTATGGGGGAACAAACTGGGGGAATATGACTTCATTACCTGAAACTGATTGGAGGATTAAACCCTGATATGCAAATAGACCAAACTCCTATCTGTCTGAAAAACTCATCACAATCATCCATCTTGGGTGTACCCTCTGGGAGGCTTCTGACTGCCCAAGGTGTATCTATTAAAGGCTTTTAATAAATTCTCACTTTCCTCTTAACCTTGTCTAGCCTCTGTTCTAGGCAGCCACTCCAAGGCATCAAAGCCAAAGGCAGTGCCAGGCTGCTCTGTTCTGTGGGGGAAAGCAGCAGTATCCCTTCTTCAGTCCAGTGGGAAAAAGATCCCATAGCCTGGGGTAAAAGCTGGGGTTTTGTAAAGCCTGGTGTGTCTCACTGCAGAGAAATCCAGCTGCCAGGCCCAGATCCTGCAGGTTTAACATGGAAATGTTAGTAAGGCTAAGTAGTACTAAATAGTACCACTGGAATTCCTGGTGGTTACTGGGAGGGCTGCAGCATCATTCCCTCTCTGTCCTGACTGTTCCAAGCTAGGAGCTTTTTGTTTGCTGCTCCACGTCCCTCACTCAGAGTTTTGGGGTGGAGAATTCCCTCTTGGTGTGAGGCAGAGCCGGCTCAGCTCCATGGGGCCAAGCTCCAGGGTGTCTCTGGCTATCCTGGGGTGTGTGGGACAGTGTCCTGTGACTCCTGTGCTGTGTCCTGCAGACGAGGACAGCTGGAGTGACTGTGAGCAGGACCCTGTCACTGTGGAGCAGACGTGGCGTGGGGACCCTGACAGCGAAGCCGACAGCATCGACAGCGACCAGGAGGATCCCCTCAAGTAGGTTGGGGAGTTAAATCCATCTTACATTTTGGAGGGGCTCAGCCTGGAAAAGAGGCTCAGGGAGGAGCCTTCTGGCTTTTTACAACTCCCTTACAAGAAGGCTGCAGCCAAGTGGGGGTCAGGCTCTGCTCCCAGGAAACAAGGGACAGGACAAGGGGAAATGCCTCAGTCTCTGCCAGGGGAGGTTCAGGTTGGACATCAGGAGGAATTCCTTCATGGAAAGAGTTGTCAGGCATTGGAATTGCCCTGGAAAGTGGTGGAGTCCCCTTCCCTGGAGGTATCCAAGGAATGACTGGATGTGGCATTCAGGGCTCTGCTGGGGGTCAGTCACAGGTTGGACTCAATCCTGAAGAGCTTTTCCAACCTCTGGGATTCCATGGTGGCTGCTGCCTGCTACACACATGTTCCATGTTCTGGGCCCACTGTGGCTCCAGGGTTGTGTTAAAACCATGATGGTATCAGTGGTTTTTCATGGATTTGTGCCCATGTGGTTTGTTGGCTGTGGATACTTTCAGGTCCTGGAGCTGAGGTTTTCTCCTCATCCTCTTCCAGAGTGGAGTGGATCCCTTGGCAGCATCTCTGGGTGATCCCATGTCTTAAAAAAAGCCTGAAATTGAGTATTTCAGCTCATCTCCTGTTGGTGGTGTAACCCAGAGTGTTCCCAATCACATCAGTGTTGTTTGTGGGGGGAACAGCCCAGAGGGACCCCCACATAACAGTAATCTTGAGAGAGCCCCACAGATTCAGAGGGTGAATCCTTGAGGGTCTCCCAGATCCTTTGGGGGATCAGCCCTGAGGTACCTCCAAACCCTGTTGAAGAATAATCCTGAGAGACTTCCCCCAACCTCCAGGGGTTCATCCTTGAGAGACCACCCTACCCTTTGGGACAACAGCCCCATGGGGACCCTCACACCCTGAGGGGGATCAGCCCTGAGGAATTCCCACACCCTGAGGGGGATCGGCCTTGAAGGACCCCCCACACCTTGAGGGGGATCAGCCCAGCGGGTTCCCCAAACGCTGAGGGGGATCAGCCTTGAGAGACCCCCACACCTTTAGGGGTTCAGCCTTTAAAGACCCCCAAACCCTGAGAGGAGTCAGCCCTGAGGAATC
This sequence comes from Muscicapa comitata, assembly GCA_027123655.1. Classification (NCBI taxonomy): domain Eukaryota; kingdom Metazoa; phylum Chordata; class Aves; order Passeriformes; family Muscicapidae; genus Muscicapa; species Muscicapa comitata. The sequence continues at coordinate 5,374 of JAOTIY010001674.1, forward strand.
CCCACACCTTGAGGAGGATCAGCCTTGAGGGATCCCCACACCCTGAAGAGGATCAGCCCTCATGGATCCCCACACCTTTGGGTGTTCAGCCTTGAGAGACCCCCACACCCTTTTGGAGAACAGCCCTGAGAGACCCCCACACCCTTTGAGGATTCATCCCCCGTCTTTTCAGCAGAAAAAGCCCATGGGATCCCCAGACCCTTCAGGGATCAACCCTGAGGGGCCCCCACACCGTTTTTGGGGGTCAGTGTCCAGCCCAGTTCTGGGTTTGCAGGCACGCTGGCGTGTACACGGCCGAGGAGGTGGCTCTGATCATGCGGGAGAAGCTGATCCGCCTCCAGTCCCTCTACATCGACCAGTTCAAGCGGCTCCAGCACCTGCTGAAGGAGAAGAAGCGCCGGTTCCTGCACAGCAGGAAGGGAGAGCACGAGGCCATTGGTGAGCCCAGACCTCCTGACTGAGGGTGTGCACAGAAATCTGCTAAAAAATGGTGGTTTGGGCCCTTCTAGAGGCAGATTTCAGAGCAGGGTATGGAGAGGGTTCCACACTCAGAGCAGGTGTTTTGTTGAGGAGCTGGAGCGTGGCTGGAGTTGGGGAAGTGGCTGGAACACAAAGAGAAGGGTCTGGAGAGCTGAGGGAGCTGGGGAGGGGCTGAGTCTGGAGAAAAGAGAGCTTGGGTAGGACCATCTCACTCCCTCTAACTCCCTGACAGGAGGATGCAGCCAGGTGGGGATCAGGCTCTGCTCCCAGGAGCAATAAGACAAGAGGAAATGGCCTCAAACTGTGCCAGGGAAAGTTTGGGTTGGACATGAAGAGGATTTCTGTATGGAAAAGGTTGTCAGGCATTGGAACTGCCTGGGGAGGTGGTGGAGTCCCCGTTCCCAGAGGTGTTTAGGGAACAGCTGGACATTGCACTCAGTGCTCTGGTCTGGTTGACAAGGTAGGGATCAGTCACAGGCTGGACTCTGATCCTGCAGAGCTCTTCCAGCCTGAGTGATTCCATGATTCTGTGCTGGTCCTGTGCCCAGAGATCCATATCACTGGAGTTACAAAGCTTGTGCATTTCTTTGCTCTTCAGAGTTTGCAGCGTTGGCAGGAAATGAGCTATAATGTTAATTCTGAGACAAAAGTGCTTATTTTGTACTGGGATTTCCTGTTTTTTCCTTTTACGAACAAAAAATATATTCGTTCATAAGGCCCTTGGTGTGGACAGGAGTTGGTTCCAGTAACACCAGTGCTGCTGTACTGGCATATTCCTCCTTAGCAGGGATGCAGCTTTCCCTCTGCCTCTGCTGGCATTCTCCCTGCGCAGAATATGCTCTTGGAAGCAGGAATTCCTAGTTCAACAGAGGCAAAACCAAGTTGTGTAACTGATCCCAACTATTGCAGAGCAAAGGACTCTTTTTTCCAGCATCATCCTTTAATAGCTCATCCTGGAAAATGCCATAATTCAGCTTAGGCTCAAGTAAAAATAACCAGGAGTTTGGTACATACCAATTTTGCAGAACTCTTTTTAGCAAACGAGTCAGAGAAAAGCAGATTCTGAGCGCTGCCCTGTAATTACACTGGGAATGCTGGCGGGAAGCTTCCAGAACTCGCACAGGAGTGACCTGGAATTTGACAAGTTTCTATTCTGCTGCTGAAATCAGAATGGACGGGAGTGGCTGAATTATTTTTAAAGGAGGTTTTAAAAATACTCTGTGGGCCCAAGTGTTCCTGGAGAGGTCAGGATAAATTTTGGGATGGAACCTGCACCGCCAGGCGTCTCCCGAAGCTGGCACTTCTGTCGATCCTGTGTCGATCAAAGCCCTCGATGGCTGATCTTGGTGCCAAAAAAACGAGGAGATAGTTGGAGATTCCTCACTCTTCCTTTCCTCCTGCAGGGAGCAGCCTGCTGACAGGGCCAGAGGGGCTGATGGCCAAGGAGAGGGAGAATCTGAAGCGGCTCAAGTGCCTCCGGCGTTACCGGCAGCGCTACGGGGTGGAGGCTCTGCTGCACCGGCAGCTCCGCGAGCGCAGGGTCCTGGCCACCGATGGTGCAGCCCAGCAGGTCCGTGGGGACACCCTGCAGGGCTCTCTCCTCTTGTGTCTTTCTGGGAATGACCCCAGGCCCATGTAGATTGTCCCAAGGAACACCCTTCCTGCAAGGACAGCTGCCCTCCTGGGTTTGTTGGGGCTTGTGGGAGCTCTTGAGTTTGTGAGAGCTTCTGGATCTGTGGGAGTTTCTGTGTTTGCAGAGAGCTCTGGAGTCTGTGTGAGCTCTTTGAGGCCACACCTTGAATGCTGGGGTCAGTTTTGAGCTCCTTGCAGCAACAAAAATATTGTGGGTCAAGTCCAGAGAAGGGAATGGAGCTGGGGAAGGGACTGGAGCACAAGAATTGTCTGGAAAACTCCTGAGGAGATGAGGGAGCTGGGAGGGCTCAGCCTGGAGAAAAGGGGGCTCAGGGAATTTGGAGGCTTGAGGAGTTTTGGGAGCTCCTGGGTCTGTAGGAACTCATGGGTTGTGGAAGGAAATGCGTTTGTCAAGGCTCTCAGGTTTTTGGGAGTTCTTGGGTCTGTGGGAGCTCCTGAGTCTGAGTGAGTGCCTACAGGAGGCTTTAGGCATTCCAGTGCCTAAAGGAGGCTTAATAAAAAGAGGGAGAGGGAGTTTTAAATAGACAGGCAGTGACAGGACAAGAGGGGATGGTTTTAAACTAAGAGATGAGAGGTTTAGGTGGGATATTGGGGACAAATTCCTGCCTGTGAGGCTGGGGAGGCGCTGGGACAGAGTGCCCAGAGAAGCTGTGGCTGCTCCATCCCTGAAAGTACCCAAAGCCAGGTCAGATGTGGCTTAGAGCAACCTGGGATAGTGGAAGGTGCCCTTGCCCATGGGAACAGGAGCTGAAGGAGCTTTAGGGTCTGTCCCAAACCAAACCATTCTGTGATTTCAGGCACACACCACCCGCTCCAGCCAGCGCTGCTTGGCCTTTGTTGATGACGTGCGATGCTCCAACCCCTCCCTCCCCATGACCCGGCACTGCCTCACACGTATCCTTTCTCCTGATACACTTCTGAGCATTTTCCAGCAGTTTGCCCCCTGGCTGTACCTCCCTTTTCCCTCTCTGGCCCTGAATCAAGGCCATCGGTTTGCTGTAGCCGTTGGTTTCAAACAGGAGCCCAGAGGAAACGTCTCCCAGTCTGTTGGTGGTCCCATCCCATGGAACAGCCAATTCGTGTGGGAGCAACAAAGGGCTGGGCTCAGGGCTGGTCCTGCTGTGGCCTCCTGGGTCCAGAGCATCCAAACAGGGTGAGTATTTCACTTGGAAGCAGAGAGCCCAGGCAGGCCTGAGCTGTGAGTGATGTGCATAGATCCCCTCCAGGAATAGGGATTCCACCACCTCCCTGAGCTGCCCTTCCAGTGTCAGACACCCTTTCCATGGAAGAAATTCCTCCTGATGATTTCAGAAAATCCTGAACCTTCCCTGACAAAGGTTAAGGCTCTTCCCTCTTGTCCTGTCCTTTATTCCCTGGGAGCAGAGCCTACCCCTCAGCTGAGGACACACACCAGAGCACAGCCTTGGGGATTTTTGGGATGGTAGTTCTGAGGCTGTTTGGAGCTGCTATGACCCAGCTCAGTCTCTGTGACCCTTCAAAAGGTTCTTGTGTGTGTGTGTGAACAGCCAGTTCCACTTCCCAATCAGCCTCAGCTATTGGAGAGCCAGCACTGAAAGTTCCACTGGGATCCCCCAGCTCAGGGGTGGCCCCCAATATGGGATCAAGGATCCCCCAGCTCAGGGATGACCCCCAGTATGGGATCAATGACCCCAACATTACCCTGGGTGCGTCTGCTCCATCCACTCTCACGGGAGTGGGTGGATGTGTCCACATTTGGATCAGGCTGGAGCTGCAGGAGGGAGCAGTGGGGTGAGTCAGGACAAGTTCTGGAGCTGGGTCCCAGGGCGGGGTGAGGAGGAGCTTCTGGATATGTGGGAGATCTTGGATTTGTGGGATGTGCTGGGTTTGTGTGAGCTCTTGGGTTTATCAGAGTTCCTGGGTTTGTGGAAACTTGTAGATTTGTGGGAGCTCCTGAGTCTGCAGGAGCTTGTGAGTTTTTGGGAGCTCTTGGGTCTTGAGGAGCTTTCAGATTTCCTGGGAGATTCTGGATTTTTGATAACCTGTGGGTTTGCTTTGTCCCTGGAGTTGCCAGACTCCCCCAGGCCTTTGCAGGGAGCAGGAGCTGGAAGCTGCCTTTGTTTCTCTCTAACCACCACCGACCTCAAAATAAAGGCAGGAGAAATCCCATAAAACAGCCGGGGGAGCTGCTGTTGGCAGCTGGCGCTCCCGGGAGGGAGGGGAAGAGCTGGGTCTGGCAGGAGCTCTCAGCTGACTCTCACTGACACAAACAAGCTTTTCCTCGGGCAGCTGATAACATCTGATAACATCTGCGGCTTTTCGGGAGGCTCTTGGGCTCTGTTTGCTTCCAGGAGCTGGATTGTTTGTGACAGGGCACTAAAGGGATGGGGAAAGGCTGGGAGGCTCCAGATGGAGCCTGGGATTTTTGTCCTCTTGGCAATCTGTGCTTTTGGCTACCAGTAAAATCGGTGCTGGAGCTGGGAGTTGCTCCAGGAGATGAAAATCTGCTGTCCCCACCCCCTGTTCCCTCACCACATCTTCCTTTGGGTGTCCCAGGTCCTTCTCTCTTGGGCTGGGCTCTGGCACTGCTGCCAGCCTGGATTATGATTTCCACAGCCTGCTGGGAAGTGGATTCCTGAGAAATCCTTGGAGTAGGGAGGAGACAAGAATGAATCTGAAACCTAGACAGCTTAAAAAAGTGGTTTAAACTTGGTGTATTTTCCCAATTTTGTGTGGGTTTAGGATTTCCCCCACCCCCACACTGGTGTGTATGAGAAAATTGCAGTTGGGATGATCCTGGATGGAAAAGGAGGAAGAGGCTGGAAGAAAAGGATGGGGATCAGAAGAGGAGAAAGAGGGATGGAAGAGGAGGAGGAAGGGGTTGGAAGAAGAGACTGGAAAAAGTGAATGAGGGTTGAAAAAGAAGAAGGGGTGGGAAGAAGAGAAAGAGATTGAAAGAGGAGGAATGGAGTCGGAAGAGGGTGGAGTTGGAAGAGGAGGAAGGGGTTGGCAGAGGAGGATGGGATCAGAATTGAGCTTGGAAAAAGAGAATGGCTGTGGGAAGAGAAGGAAGGAGTGGGAAGAGGAGGAAAGGCTTGGAAGGTGATGGATTCAGAGCAGGCTGGGTTTTGATCTGTAGCTCCTGTGCTTCTGGATCACTTTGCAAGTGTGATGCAATTGAAGCAGAGTTTCTGTTTGGGATTAAAGGCAGGAAATCCCATTTACACCTCTGGCAGGAACAGGTTTTCCACTGGGAAGGAAAATGCAGTGGGAAGATAGAAATACCATAACTGAACTCCTGGCTGTGGAAAAAGCATTGTGTGTGCTGGGATCTCCCTGCCTCTGGGGCTGGAGCTGATGGTTTTCCATGGATGTCTGCAAACAAAAGTTAATCCTGTGCCTTTGTGACATCCAGCTGAGTATCTGTGAGTGGTTTCCAGGGATCCAGCCACATCTCCCAGCCCCCACGGGGGGGCTGTGGCTGTTGTCCCAGTTTTCCATCATGGAAATTATGTCACCCACATCCCTGGACATTTGGGGTGCAGCTCTGGATTCTGATCTGGGAGAAATGAGGGTGGGTTTAACCCCATTTGTGGGGGAATTGGGAGCATTTCTCACCATTTATCCCTCTGGATGTGTCTCTGGCTGTACCTCTGCTGCTTTCCTTGACCTCCTCTTCCCAGATATCTGTCAGGATACAAACCAGACGCTGTTCAAGCCATGCCAGGGCTCAGAGGAGGTTCCCTGCAACAAGCCCGTGCCTGTGAGCCTGTCTGAGGAGCCCTGCTGCCCCCTGCACCTCCGGCTGCCCCCCCAGATGTACGTCCCAGAGCAGGGCCTGGCTGTGCCCCAGGAGCTGGGAGCTGCTCCCACGGATCTGTACCTGAGCGCAGCCGAGCTCCAGCCCACGGAGAGCTTGCCCCTGGAATTCAGTGATGTAAGTGGGAAAGCTGCTCCTCTGCCCACCTGAGAGCCCTCCTGGGGTGCTGCATCCAGGTCTGGGATCCTCAGCACAGGAAGAGCTGCTGGAGCAAGGCCAGAGATGCTCCAAGGGCTGGAACAGCTCTGGAGCCAGGCTGGGAGAGATGGGGATGTCCAACCTGGAGAAGAGAAGGATCCAGGGCCACCTTAGAGCCCCTTCCAGAGCCTGCAGAGAGCTGGAGAGGGACTTGGGACAAAGGATGGAGTGTCAGGACAAGGGGGAATGGCTTCCACTGCCAGAGGCAGGGTTAGATGGGATATTGGGAAGGAATTCCTGTGAGGCTGGGGAGTCCCTGGCACAGGGTGCCCAGAGAAGCTGGGGCTGCCTCATCCCTGGAAATTTCCAAAGCTGGGCTGGACAGGGTTTGGAGCAGCCTGGGATAGTGGAAGGTGTCCCTGCCCATAGCAGGGGTGGAACTGGATGATCTTTACATCCCTTCTC